>MU223753.1:2767583-2778523 GCA_018584345.1 Thuja plicata
TGTGTATATGTGTATGTGTAAATATGTTTATATATATATATAAATGTGTGTATATGTCTAGACACACATGTGTATATATATACGCATATGTATGTATATATACACACATGTGTGTATGTGTGTATATATACACATGTATGTATGTATATACACAAACATACACACCGTATTCAAAAAAATTAAGAAATAAACAATTAAAATTATTTATGCATCGTCTCAGTCATCTTTCGGGTGAACCAAACGGGTCCAGCCCATATTTCGGAAATTATTTCTAGGATATGTATCTTCTAGAATTGACCATATCTAGCATTTGGTATCCCAGCACCCAAATGGGCCTAAGGAAAAATGTCCCGAAGGGCTTGATTTAAGAAATCAACGGTGTTGAGTTTGACAAGATGATAGAAATGATTTAGGCTGTTCGTTTTCATCAAAAAAGAGTTGTCCTTAGCGTCAAAGCCCAAGACTGAACCAAAAAATCTTACGTATTTATGTATGTGATTTAAGAGATGCAGGCCCCCTTATATTTTCATTTATTCACATTGTTAACATGTTTGATTATTATTATTATTAGTACTTGCCTATGAGACAAAATACGATTGTAAGGAAATTTGCTTAACTATTTATTATTAAAATGTATGGACATCAATTAGAAATAAGTATATTTAATATTTATAAAATTCAGATAAAAATTTTTATTTCTTTTCATATTGGTTGGATAATTTTTTCATAATTTGATTGAGGTCTTACGCACCCTCTTTTTCTTGAAAGAAGTGCCCATTAAAATTTAAAGTATACCTGTATTCCTCCATTTTGACATACTCCATAAAGTCTCCCACTTAATAGGTGTGCATTATGCATAGTTAATATTGGATGTCTCCCAAGAGACAATGCATAGGGGAGAGGGATCAGTAGTCATGCAGATCTATAAAAGTTAGATATATTTTAAACAGATCTATAAAAGTTAGATATACCAAATATTTTTTATGCTTGTGTTTATTCTTGGAATTTTCTTCTGCTGAGAGAAAAATGAACTGTTTTAAAAAAGCTAAAATTAGAGAAAATTTTAAGACAAGGAGAAATTTCAGTCAGGCAGTGTTCAGAATTTCAAAAACTAAAAGACTTCTTCTACTGTGGGAAAAACTCGGGAAAATTTTACGTGAGAAAGAGGCTTGATTAAAAATTGTCCAGAGTTGCAATTGCAACAACCCTGGTATAATGAATACAAAATGTGAAAGCATAGACAAAACATCCAAACTTTTTGACAAAGTGCCGAAAAGAGATGTCACCTCTTACAATACAATAATTGCAGTATACACGTAAAATTGGGCATTGCAAGGATGCTATCAAAATATTTGAATTAATGAAGTGCTCTACAACATATTCGGACATTGTAAGATTTGCTTGTGTCCATTGATATACTTTTAAAGTTGTGTCGTTTCAAATTTCAGAGTGCTCCATTTTAGTGGAATGCGGATTTCTCTTAGAGGAGATTGTAGAATAGCATTGTCATTTAGAAAATTTCTTATGATTCTAAATAAAAGTTCTTATATAAGTTATTTTTTAGAAGATGTGGCATTTAAAATGGAGTGTTGATATAAAATCTATTTGAGTAAATGTTCTAGATAACCATTAGGATGAGGAAAAAAATGCATTCTTCAATTGGACTCTATTTCACTTGTAAGGTTGAATATGTTGTTTTAGCATCTGGGTCAATGCACAAAGATGGTGTGCAAAAAAGTGGCCACCATCTCAAATTTTGTTTTCCAAAATATCAAAAACCTGATCATATTTTAAAAAATTTGAAATTAATCAATTGGGTTATGGCTCGTTGAATATTGAGCCTAAGAGCTTTAAAATCTGAGCGGGTTAAGGCTCGTCGAATACCAAGCCTACATGCTTTAAAATCCTATTAGGTTTTAAAGAACTAAGAGCCACTTTTAGCTTTACAAAACCTGGACGAAATTTGAAGAAGCAAAAGAAACTTTTGGTTTTACAAAACGTGATTGAGTTTTGTAAAACTTAAATTCCTTTCTTTTGTATGGCCAAACCTCATTTCATAGAGTCCTTGGGCAAGCAGACAAAGTTGGTAGGCTACCCCAAGTTCGACAACATATGACTTCTACATGGAGAGCTTCTAGGACATCAAAATAGGGTATGATTTTAGTCACAGATTGGGGTCTACCAAAAAAATACTTAGAACGTCTATTCAAAGCATCCCTTTCACACCTCAATCTCAAATGCCCAATTCTTCTTGTTCTAAAATACCTTTTCAACTCGATCCTAGAAGAGTGAAGAGAGATGTATAGATACACAATCTTGTTCTTGAGGATCAATTGAACATGACCCAAGAATTTTCTTTCATGCCCACAATTGAAAAATGTGTTAGCCCAGTTGGTCATGGATACCTATAGCTCAAAAACAATTTATCAGGGATGAAAATTTACTATTTGGATCAATAGATTGGCTATTTGAACATGATAAACATGATTCCATGAATGTCATCAACTTGCATGAGAAAAGAAAGGTTGAATCATATTCTACGAACAATTTTATTCACAATGTTGATCTTTTGCCAAATCTATAGGGTAAAAATGACTCAATGAGGTTTATTTGCATACCTTCCTCAAAACAGCAACATTGTGAGAATCCAACAGGTTTAGAGGAAATGACAACTTGCAATGGCTCAAAGACTAAAGAAAACTTTTGAGATGTAAGAAAATATGTGTGAAGAAAACTCACTATGGATATGTACTTGGTCACAGTCATCTCATAGCCTTTTCAAACCAGATTACATGAGTATTTGAATGAGGGATATTGCTACATTTTTAATGGAAGAATAACCATAATATGTGGTTATATTGGAGTCAATTATGGTCCAAATACTTCAGTTTTATGTTGAATAGCACAATTAGATATTCTGCATAATAGATAAATTTTCTAAGGTCGGGTTTGTTCAGGAGGTGGGTTATGATGTGAAGACCCGAGGAGTACAAAATAAGAACAATATGCAAAATATACAAAGTGAAAAAAACCCTACTCTTTCAAGGGGGACTCATATAGTGTTATACATATCATAGTGTTTCAAATGGGAAACAACCATAAAATATTGTTATTTAAGGATTTAAAACTTCTTTTATAAACTCTTTGATTAATAAACATTAAGACACAATAAACTAATTGAATATAAGCTACTTAGATCACATACAAAAGTATATACTGCTCACATAAGTATAGAACTAGATTTTACCTAAAGGAAATAATATTCTTAGATATATAAATATTTTCAAATGTTTAAGGTGTACAAAACTCATAGATTATCATATCTATGGCATGAGGAGCAAAAAACACAATATGAAATCATGAACTATAGTAAAAAGGAGCTTGAATATGTTAGCCAACTGTAATTCCTAGTAATTTACCACAAGGAAACCCAAATTTTTTTAACATGCAATATAGCATGCGTATCTCCGTAGGTAAACCCTTCTTTAATTTCAATATAAGATTTACCAGGACTGATGTTAACTAGATGGTCATTCATCACAATGCACCCCATATAGTATGGTAGGAAAAAATGCACTTAATGTGGAGTCTATTTATGATTAGTAATACGATTGGATGTAATTACATATTTATTTGTCTATAATAATAAAATGTGAACTTGATAAGTGGGAGATACTTTCCACTACAAGTCAAATTTTGATATTGCTATTGGGATTCATCTGTGCACTTTTTAAGTCAAACTCATTGATCCATATTTCATGAGTAGTGGTTCATAAGAAAATATCTCTCATGAGAATGAATGGAATACTGAGCACTTCTTGCATCTAGGTGATGCTCACAAAGGTGAAGCACAAGGACTTCCCAGGGGGACACCCATCTCAGGACTACTCCACCTCAAGCATGCTTAAGCAAAAATTTATCTGCAAGGTTAATCCCACTTTGCGTGCAACCCCATTTGCAAAATCTTCAACAATTGATGCGCCTTATGAACCATTCATTATAAAGCCCCTTAAGGTCATCAATTGATAAGTAGGGGATATTTTCCACAATAATTCAAATTGTGATATTGCTATCAGGATTCAATTGTGTACTTTTTGAGTCAAACTCCTTAATCCATATTTCATGAGCAGTGGTTCACAAGAACCTATCTATCTAGAGAATGAATGGAACACTTAGCACTCATTACATCTAGGGGATTCTCACAAAGGTGAAGCACTAGGACTCCTCTCAATTTTTTTAAATCATAAGATTTTAATGGATCCACTATTTTTAGAATTTAACTTGCACAATTGTGTGCATATAAAGTTATCAATTTTGAAACATTGGATACCAAATTTGACTTAATGCATTGTGTGTGCTAGATTGAGTGTAGTTGTGCTAATGAATATGCTTATAGATTTTTTTGTATTTCAATAAGAGAAAATACCATTTCTCTTGTTTTTTTTTCTAAGGATCTCGTACAAAGTTTTGCATGGTTTGCAAGCAAGGAAAAAATATTAAACTATACTCCACTTAGTAATCAATGTTTTCTATCCACCCCTCCCCTCTTCATATATTTCTTCAAGATTGATCTTCAATATAGCTTTGGCAACATATAGAGGATGGTAAGTTATTAAAATTTAGCAAGTATCTACTTAGTGAAGTATGATATAGAAATCAATTTTTAACATGAAACAAAAAAAATATTCAAAGATTTAATTCCAATTCAAAAATAAATAAATATTCACTAATTAAAATTGTAATTATCTATTAATGACTATTAAAGAAAAACCCCTTAAAAAAATAAGGTGTTTCCATTGCACACTAAGGTGGGATTGCTAGTAGATAATGCTGCCTAAACCTAGAATATTGTCTTGTGTGTTCAGCAAAGACATCTACGAATTTAAAATTAAATTACATGAAAATTTATGTTTGAAGGTTTTAGTTAAGCGATTCAGCTAGATATAATAAAATAAGATCGATTGGTTGTGTTTTACATTAAAATATTATATAATATGACTTCTATAGAAATATGAAACACTGGAAAACATGTGGAAGATGAATGGAGTAATTTCATTCCACGTTCTCTAAAACCTTGGTTTTTTTCTTTTAAGAATTACCTGTTGTTGCTTCTTCACAAATGATTTTTTATTTATTGATAGATTGTTTAATCTAGTGGAAAATTTGTAGCTCTGTAGCTCATTTCTCATCCCATTTACAGTCTATAGTTGTTATTTTATGATGATGCGAGTAGAAAATAGCTTTTTAATTTAGAATATCTCTATATAATTTTATTTCACAAATAGCAAGGACAAGTATTCAAGAACTGGTCATTTTTGCTTCTTGATAGACACTGTGATTGTATGTAGAAGAATATGGAAATGATGATCTGGAAAAAGACATAGTTGTGCATTAGCCGCAGGATAATGGAGCCACCATATCAAGAAACCAATTCAACAATGCCTTGTTGGGATGTGAAGCCCAACGGTTGCCTCTCATCCTTTCTTATGTGTTCATTCAACTTCTTCATATCCGATGAAGAGTCTCCTTTAATACATATACATTTCTGTTGTTGTAATTGATTATTGATTCGAACACGTTAATAAGAAGATTTCTCTGCAAGTGTGGATGTAGGCATATTTACTGAACCATGATAAATCCCTATGTTTGTGTGTAATTCTGTATTTTGTTATTGTTATTGAATACTTCAATTCTTTTCGACTTTCAAAATTGGTATCAGAGCAGGTTTGTCTAGCAATTTAGAAATTGGGGATAAACTTCGAAAGAAATGAAGGAATCAAAAGTGTAGAAATTCCCATGCAAAAATTTGAGCCTGTGGAAGGTACAGATGGAATCATTGCTTATCAAGAAAGATCTCTCGCTGGCTTTAGAAGGGAAAACAAAGAAGTCAGCTATGCTGAAAGATGAAGACTAGGAAATCTTGGACAAAAAGGCAAGAGCATCAATCTTTCTTTCACTGTTTGACAATGTCTTGTTTAATGTCATAAATTCAGCAACCACCAAGGAGGTGTGGGATAAATTAGCCAGCACATATGCGATGGCTTCAGCTGCTAACAAAGTCTTCATTATGAAAAAATTGTATAAGCTAAAAATGAAGGAAGGTGGAACCATGAAAAATCACCTCAATGAATTCAACATATTAATCAACTAAGCCAATTCAGTTGGCATGAAACAAGATGATGAAAGTAAAATTGTTATTCTTTTATGTTCATTACCTAGTAGCTGGGATGGTGTCGTTATAGCCATATGCACTACAACTTCAAGCTCTAAAAGGTTGGCATTTGATGAAGTTTCAACCACTCTTCTCTTCGAGGACATGAGAAGGAAGAATGATAAATCTTCATCTAGAGAAGCCTTGACGGTAGTAAGTACCTAAAATAGAGGACGAAGTCAAAATAGGGGTAGAAATAATCATCATAGGAGATCAAAATTTGCATATGGGCTCAAGAGAAATTTTGGGACAACAAATCAAACATGGCTTATGATAGTGCAAATGGTGCTTTGATATTGTCCACAAGTGATACTACTTCAAATTCATGGATGTTGGAGTCCAGTGCATCATTTCATGCGTCCTCATGCATAGATCTCTTCACAAATTATCAAGAAGGTAACTTTGGCAAAGTTTATTTAGGGGATAATTAGGCTTGTGAAATTATTGGAAAAGGGGACATTTTTTTGTGCTTAGAAGGAGGTGGTAAATGGATTCTTAAAGATGTTCATCATGTTCCTCAATTGAAAAGAAAATTAATTTCAGTGAGTTAGCTCTATTCTCAAGGGTTTCTTACCTCTCTAATGAATGCATGGAAAGTTACAAAAGGTTCCATGGTTATTGCAAAAGGGGATAAAGTTGGTAGTCTCTACATAGTAGAAACTATTGGTGAAGTGGGAGCTTCCATGACAGTTGAGGATGACAATTTAGAACTTTGGTATCAAAGGCTTGGTCACATGAGCAAGAAGAGCCTTGACATTATGCACAAGCGGGAACAACTACCGGGCCTAAAATCCATTGATTTACCATTCTGCAATCATTGTCTTTATGGCAAGCAAAAGTGGGTAAGCTTTTTGAAATCTAGACATGAGAAGAAGGATACACCATTAGCACTTGTCTATTCTGATGTTTTTGGACCAACTAAGGTAAGCTCTATTGGAGGAGCTAATTACTTTCTTACCTTTCTTGACAATTACACAAGGAAAGTATGGATATTTATGCTTCATAAGAAATATGAAGTATTTAATAAATTTAAGATTTTTAAAGCTTCGGTTGAAAATTAGATTGGACATAAGATTAAATGTTTAAAAATAGATAATGGAGGAGAGTTTTGCTCCTTGGAATTTGACTCCTTTTGTGCAGATAATGGTATTCACAAAATTAAAATTGTTCCATTCACACCTCAAGAAAACGAGGCAGCTGAGAGGTTGAATACAATAATTTTGGAAAAGGCTAGATGCATACTTTCTAATGCCAGTTTGGGAAAGGAATTTTGGGTAGAAGCTTGAAATACAGAAGTCTATTTGATAAATCGAAGTCTTTCATCTGGATTGGAGGTTGGTCTTCCATAAGAGGAATGGCTGGAAAAGAGAGTCTCATATTCGCACATCCGCGGGTATTTGGGTGTGAAGCCTATGTTCATGTCCCAAAGGAAAAGAGGACAAAACTAGATTCAAAACCTCAGAAAGGTATCTTCATGGGCTATGGAGAAGATCAATATGGTTTTCCTATATGAGATCCGGTGGCTAAGAAAATAATTCAAAGAACAGACGTAGTATTCAATGAGAAAATATTTCCAGCTCTTCAAAATCAAAATGAAAAATCAACAGAGGATTATGTTCCAATTTCAATTTTTGAAAACAATACTATTTCTCGACCAATGTCTTCACAAAGTAATCATAGTGGAGGACAAATGTATCAGTTTACTTCAGCACCTTTTGTACATCAATTTATGGATGAGAACGCCAATTATCAAGAACCCAATAGTGACGAAGACACTCTATTTAATTAGCATGATTCTCTATAGTCCAAACAGAGTGTGTCTCATACCTTGCAAAGACATCATACTTCCTTTGTTTTGGACAGAGGGAGTGCGCGGATTGAAGAAAATAGTCATAGAGTGACTCCACGCGGTGTTGAAGAATTGGGAGTCACTATCCCTGCCAACCAAAATTCCATATAATGGGGGGACGTGGCTTCCTCCCCTTTCCAATACATAGACCTAGTGGAAGCTACGCGAGTTACTGCTCCTCTCTCACATGTAGAGAAGACAACCACTGCGGGGGTTTCAAACACCTCATTGCTCGAGATGGAGGGAGTGTCTCCTACGTTGAGAAGAGAAGACACTGCCATGCACTCCTCTCCTCGGACTGTAGCTCCTATGACTTTGCAAATAGAACACAATCAATAGGTTTCAGCGCATGGAAATTATTATCAGCCCGTGACAATGACAACACAAACAGAGGGTGTGCAAGGATTGATAGAGCATGGAAATAATTTTCAGCTAGAAGGAAGCGATACTCATTGCTCTGTCTCAAAATTAATTAAAAGAAATTGTGAACAAGCAATTGGTTCAAACTAGAGAAATCAGACATTTAATTCAATTCTTGAATTAAGGAGATCTACCAGACAGAAAAATTCCATCAAAATTATCTGATTATGAGCTCTTGTTCATAGAAGAAGCAGAGCCTTTGGCTTTAATCTCTGATCAAATAGAGCCAAAAAATTTTAAAGTGGCAATGAAGGATAAGAATTCTGATAAATGGCAGGCTGCAATGCGAGAAGAAATGGATTCTTTATTAAAAAACCAAACATGGGATCTGGTATCTCTTCTGCCTAATAAAAGAGCATTACGAAACAAGTGGGTTTAAAAATTGAAGAAGGAAAACAAAGGTTGACAATGATTTTATGCGAGATTAGTTGTCAAAGGATATGCACAGCAACAAGGTATCGACTTTGATGAAATTTTTTCTCCAGTAGTAAAGATGACTACCATCTGAGTAGTTTTGGGCTTAGTTGCAGCTTGGGATCTTGAGCTTGAACAATTGGATGTAAAGACAATGTTCTTACATGGAGATGTTGATGAAGAATTATATATGTTTCAGGTTGAAGGTTTTGTCAAAAAGGGCAAGTAGCATCTTTATTACAGATTGAAGCGAAGTCTATATGGGCTCAAGCAAGCCCCAAGACAATGGTATTTGAAATTCGATCAATTTATGCTTGAGCATAATTTTATTCACTAGGAAGCTGATCCATGTGAATATTTCAAATGATTACCTAATGGTGGTATTGTTATTCTTTTAATTTATGTAGATGGCATGTTAGTTACAGGCGTGCTAGCATGAAGCTTGTTCATGAACTTAAGAAATAGTTAGCTAGCAGATTTGCCATGAAAGATTTGGGAGAAGCTAAAAGGATTCGTGGAAAGACTATTATTTGGGATAGAAATAAGAGACAAATTTGGTTATCTCAAAAACAATACATTAAAAAATTATTGGACAGATTTGGGATATTGGAAGCTAAACCGGTTCACATTCTTTTAGCTTCTCATTTTCAGTTGTCAGTTGAATTGTGTCCTAAAAACCAAGAAGAAAAAGATTTTATGAAAAACATCCCTTATACTTATGCAGTTGGGAGTGTTATGTAAACCACGATTTCCACTTGTCTAGACATTTCTCATGCAGTGGGAGTAGTAAGTTGATATATGAGTAATCTGGGTAGACCTCATTGGGAGGCTGTGAAATGGATCCTAAAGTACTTAAAAGGTACCTCTGATTTTGCCTTATGTTTTGGCAAGGATAAGGCATGTTTGCAAGGTTTTGTTGATTCTGATCTTGGTGGTGACTTAGATAAATGTAGATCCACTTCTCATTATGTTTTCACCTTTGCTGGGGAAGCGATAGGTTAGGGCTCTAAATTGCAACATTCAATTGCTTAATCATCTGCAGAGGCTGAATACATGTCTTTTTTTGATGGGGCCAAGGATTTGGTATGGTTGCAGCTTTTTTTCAAAGAATTGGGTTTGAAGAAAAAAAAAATTCCTCTATTTTCTTATAGCAGTAGTGCCATATTTATGACTAACAATCATACCTCGCAGCGTCGATCCAAACACATTGAGCAGCGCTATCACTATATTCACCAATTGGTTGAATAAGGAAAGATTCATGTAGAGAAGATTCATACGAAGGTGAATCTAGCTGATGCACTCAAAAAGGTTTTTACCTGGAAGAATTTTAAATTTTTCTGAGCTTCTCTCGACATTCTTCAGATATAATGACTGAAGGAAGCAGGGGAGTCTTTGGTTACTGAAGTGTTGGTCTTCAAGTGGGCGATTGTTGGGATGTGAAGCCCAACGGTTTCCTCTCATCCTTTCATATGTGTCCATTTGACTTCGTCATATCTGATGAAGAGTCTCCATTAATATATCTACATTTCTATTGTAATAATTGATTATTGATTCGAACAAGTTAATAAGAAGATTTCTCTACAAGTGTGGATGTAGGCATATTTGCTGAACCACAATAAATCTCTGTGTTTGTGTGGAATCCTATATTTTGTTATTGTTGTTTATTTCTTCAATTCTTTTTGAATTTCACATGCCTTTCACCAGCCACCATCCCTGGCATTTTCCAAATTTGCAGCATTGTTTCGGCTTTTCACAGTGTAAGACAATCACCAGAAAATCAGAACAATACGGTGGAAGTCTTTGCCATAATAAGCCTATTGGCTTAAATATTATTATATTACAAATTTATTAATGTTTGGGGGTATGGTTAACTTTTCTCACATTTTACTTTGCTATTTTATAAAAGGACTATATTCACATTTCATTAATTATTGGCTATATACTAACGTTTGAGATTATGTTATTTTTTTAAATAATTCTTTTTTTACAAAATACAAATGTTAATTAATTAAAATTTAGATTTTATGTATTTTGACTTTTCATTAT
>MU223753.1:2778705-2791539 GCA_018584345.1 Thuja plicata
AAGATAAAGACAAAGAAAGATAAACTTATTTTGATTCGTTGTTTTGTGCATCTTAGGATAACACATATCTGAATACTTCTTATAGAATTCTTGGTCCACTTTACCGATCATATAAATTTTGCAAGTCTTGACTATTGTTGCATAAGGGGTGGAATCCAACTATAACACAACCCTTGTTTATACATAGATTAAAATGTTTTAGTAGTTAGATACAATCTGAGTCAATAGCTAAGTTTGCCAAGAAATCCATAATATTTTTGGTGTCACCAAAGCAATGAGAGGCATCACAATATTCATAGAAAGATAATTATTTAAGAATGTTATCTAAAAGATATTGAAGCTTCCAATTACTAACCTCTTTTAGAGTTGATGCATGAAAGAAAAACATTGAATCTCCTTGCATAGTAATGTTAGGGTTTGACAGATCCAGAATAATATAAGAATAACAGTTATATGCAGAAAACAAAAGAAGAAGAAAACTTAACACATATAATGCATAGATTTAACGTGGTTCACCCAAAAACCTGGGCTACATCCACCTATATAGCCGTCCAACCTTTCTTATTATCCATTAAAAATTTTACACCACCTTACAATGCATTATACATCTCGAACTCTTATAACATGCGTTTTAGGGCAACCTCTAAAGTTGACCATTTTAGGGTTTTACAATGTCGGTCTTCTTTTTCCCGAAAAAGAAAATCTCTTTCCCAACATGTCACCACAATATCAACACCTACTACATGATCAGTCACCACAATATAAACAATCTCCCACTTGGAGAATAATCAAGCTCCACACCAAACAATCTCCCACTAGGAGACTAGAACCAGATGGCAATGTAGTATGTGCAATTCCCACTGGATAAAAGACCTTGCTATGTATTAACCCCATGATCATCAGTCAAGAAGCCCAATAGAAGCTGAGAAATAAACTAGCTTCTCCCTGGGGACTTCCTTCATGAACATGTCTACAGGATTGTCACTTGTGTGAATCTTTTCAAGCTATAATTGGCCATCCTCCAAAACAGACCTTATAAAATGGTACCTAAGCTATATGTGCTTTGTCCTTGAATGAAAAGAAGAATTCTTTGCAAGATGAATGACACTCTGTCTATCACTGTACAATGGGAAATCTTTCTACTTTTGACCCAATTCCTCCAGAAAATATTGTATCCAAATCATCTCCTTGCTAGCTTCCGTAGCAGCTATATACTCAGCTTCGATAGTTGAAAGTGCATTAACTTTTTGCAATCTAGAAATCCAACTGACTGTAGTACCCCCTATAGTGAAAACATACCCTGTAGTACTCCTTGTATCAATATCTCCTCCCACATCAGAGTTAACAAATCCACTCAGAGCAGAACTAGATCTTGTGAAACATAATGCCTTTGTATTAGTTCCTCTAAAATATTGAAGAATCCATTTGATAGCATTCCAATGTTCCATACCCAAATTTCTCATATACCTGCTGACAACTCCCAGTGCATGAGCAATATCTGGTCGTGTGCATACCATTGCGTACATCAAACTGCCAATAGCTAATAAATATGGGATGTTAGAAATTTTATCTACCTCTTCCTATGCCTTTGGGCACATTTCCTTAGTCAATTTGAAATGACTAGCCAAAGGTGTACTGACTACTTTTGCATCCTGCATATTGAATCTTTTCAACACCTTCTTTATATACTCACATTGGGACAAATTCAAAGTTTTATTTTTCCTATCCCGTGTAATCCGCATACCAAGGATTTGCTTAGCAGCACACAAATCCTTCATAGCAAATGACCTTGCTAATTTCTATTTAAGTTCATTTATGTGTTGCATATTTGATCCAGCAACAAGCATGCCATCAACATAGAGTAATAGGATAATGTAACTCCCATCATCCAATCTCTTAAAATATACACAATGATCAGAATGACATCTATGGTAACCTTGTTCAGCCATGAAATTGTAAAATTTTAAATACCATTGGTGGGGTGCCTAATTTAGGCCATACAAACTCTTCCATAACCTACACACCAAATTCTCCTTACCCTTGACCTCATATCCCTCTGGTTGCTGCATGTAAATTTCCTCCTCCAAATCTCCATGGAGAAAAGCTATTTTGACATCTAGTTGTTCAAGATGCAAGTCATCTGTAACTACAAGACTTAGTACAGTTCTAATAGAAGTAATTTTTACAATAGGAGATAATATTTCATCAAAATGTATACCCTTTTTCTATGCAAAACCTTTTACCACAAGTCTGACCTTATACCTCTTCTTTCATTCTTCTTCCTCCTTCAGCCTATAAACCCATTTGTTAGGCAAGGATCTTTTTCCTTTAGGTAAAGGGAATAAGTCCCAAGTCTTATTTTTAAAAAAGGAGTCCATCTCCTCTTTCATGCCCAGCTTCCACTATTGTTTGGCATCCACCCGCATTGCTTCTTCATATTCTTCTGGTTCACCAAAATCAGTCAATAAAATGAAATACAAAGAAGGAGAAAACCTTTCAAGAGGTCTACTTGACCTTGTAGAATGTCTAACACTTATAGGAGTTTGTGGGATAACCTGTTGTTGTTGAGTATCAGGTACCAGTGGTGTTCCTTTTTCAGGAGTCTCATCTAACACCACATATTCTTATCTGACCTGTTCATGCTTCTTTTCTTGCAACTGTTCTTTATACATGACCTTCTCATTTAATATAACATCTCTACTTCTAATTATGTTAATATTTTCAAAATAGTATAACCGATAACCATAGTCATCTACTCCATATCCAATAAAGGTACATTTATGAGATTTATCATCAAGCTTGGTTCTATTTTCTTTATCAACATGGACAAAAGCTTCACAACCAAAAGTTTTCAGAAATGAATAATTTACCTTTTTACCAGTCCATGATGCCTCTGGAATACCACCATCCAAAGGGGATGAAGGTCCTCTATTTATAAAATAGAATGTAGTGTTTACAACATCTGCCCATAAATGAAGGGGTAGTCCAGCATGCAATATCATGCTCCTTGCACGTTCCATGATTGTCCTATTCATTCTTTTCGACACACCATTTTCTTGTGGGGTTCCTGGAACTCTCTGCTGCCTTTGAATTCTATTGATAGAACACTAATATTCAAAGGATGTGTTGTAATACTCACCTCCATTATCAGATCTGAGACACTTCAACTTATTTCCTGTCTCATTCTCAACCAAATCTTTCCATTTCTTAAATGTTTCAAAAACATCATATTTTTGTTTCAGAAAATATACCCATGTTTTCCTAGTTGAATCATATATATAAATAAAATAATAATGAGAGACACTGAGAAATGATACCTGAGTTGGTCCCCATACATCTGAATGCACTAGCTTTAACTTCTCACTCTTCTTTTCTTTCCCAACTCTGAGAAATTTGACTCTTTTCCATTTACCGTAAACACAGTTTTCACAGAACTCTAAATCGATATTTTTTAGTCCTGGAAACATGTTTTTAGAGTGAAGGATTTTCAACCCTTTCTCACTCATGTTCCTAAGCCTATGGTGCCACATTTTTGAATCTATTCCTGCAACATCTATAGTAGATCTTTCCCTGCATTAACATTATCAGTAGAAACTAAGGTAGAATAAGTGCTACCAGTACACAGATATAATGTGCCTATCTTCAAAACTTTAGCTACTACTAATGAACCTATAGTGGCCTTCTAGACATTGTCTATAAACATGAATATGTAGCCTTCACTATCCAATTGTCCTACAAAAATTAAATTTCTTCTTAAATTAGGGACATGCCTTACCTCCTGCAGTACCCAGTCATTTCTATTTGGCAACTTGATCTTTATTTTCCCTTTCCCAACAATAGGACAGGGCTCATCATAACCCAAATATACCTATCCAAAATCACCTTGAACATAATCTTGAAAATATTTTCTATGAGGTGTAGCATAGAATGAAGCCCCAAATCAATTACCCATGAATCATTAACATTATCGAAACATAATATTAAAGCATCTTGTAAAGTATTACTTGCAACATTAGCTTCCTTACTATTATCTTCATTTCCATCTCCTTCTTTGTTTTTCCAAGACCAACAGTCTTTCTTTAGGTGACTAGGCTTTCCACAATACCAACAATATTTCTTTCCTTTATATTGAGAACGTCCTCTATTTGACTTCCCTCTTGACTTTCCATGTGAAGGGCCATTTCCTCTTTCACTTGTTCTTCCTCTGTTCTCCACATTTAAAGTGGAACCTGATGAGGTTAAAGTTTCACCTATTCTTTTTTGTCACATTTCCTCACTTAGGATAACACCAACAACTTCATCAGATTTCAAAGTATTTGAACTAGAGACAGAGTTGCTTACAACCATAACGAAACTATTCCAGCTTTCTGGCAAAAGAACATAAAAGTAAGAGAGCCCTAACCTCTTCATCGAATACAATTTTTAAGGATGAAAATTGAATGGTGATGGTATTAAATTCATTTAAATGATTCAATATAGATCCTTCCTCACCCATTTTCATATTAAACAAATGCTTCATAAGAAATACCTTATTCAAAGTTGAGGGTTTCTTGTATAGCTTAGCGAATGTCTCCATCAGCTCTACGGTCATTGTTTCCTTTGATATGTTGAATGTTATAGATGGTGCAAGGCATAATTGAATAGATACCATTGCCTTCCTATCCAAGACCTCCCAGTCCTCTGCTGACATAGTTCCTTGTTTCTTGATTTTTCCTTCTAATGGCATCCACAGGTCCTTTTGATACAGATAATCTTCCATCTGCATTTTCCACAACTGAAAATTATGGCCATTGAATTTTTCAATCTTTAATTTGGAATCCTCCATTACTCCCACTCAAATCTAAAAGTCATGTCAATCTACAACAACAAACCTTTCTCTGATACCAATTGTTAGGGTTTGACAGACGCAGAAAAATATAAGAATAATAGTTATATGCAGAAAACAAAAGAAGAATAAAACTTAGCATAGATAACAAACAAATTTAACATGGTTCACCAAAAAACCTGGGCTATGTCCACCTACACAGCCGTCCAACATTTCTTATTATCTATAAAATATGTACACCACCTTACAATGCATTATACATCTCAAACACTTATAACATGCATTTTAGGGCAACCTCTAAAATTGACCATTTTAGGGTTTTACAATGTCGATCTTTTTCCCAAAAAAGAAAATCTCTTTCCAAACATGTTGCCACAATATCAACACCTACTACATGATCAGTTGCCACAATATCAACAATCTCCCACTTGGAGATTGATCAGGCTCTACACCAAATGATCTCCTAGTTGGAGACTGGAACCAGATGACAATATAGTATGTACAACTCCCACTAGATAAAATTGTTGTGTATTAACCCCATGATCATCAGTCAAGAGTCCCAATAGAAGCTAAGCAAGAAACTGGGTTCTCCTTGGGGACTGCCTTCATGAACATGTCTGTAGGATTGTCACTTGTGTAAATCTTTTCAAGCCATAATTGGCCATCCTCCAAAATAGACCTTATAAAATGGTACCTAAGATGTATGTGCTTTGTCCTTGAATGAAAATAAGAATTATTTGCAAGATGAATGACACTCTGGCTATCACGTACAATGGCCAATCTTCCTACTTCTGACCCAATTCCTCCAGAAAACATTGTAACCAAATCATCTCCTTGCTAGCTTCTGTAGGAGCTACATACTCAGCTTCAGTAGTTGAAAGTGCATTAACTTTTTGCAATCTAGAAATTCAACTGACTGTAGTACCCCCTATAGTGAAAACATACCCTATAGTACTCCTCCTTGTATCAATATCTCCTACTAGATCAGAGTCAACAAATCCACTCAGAGCAAAACTAGATCCTGTGAAACATAATACCTTTGTAGTAGTTCCTCTCAAATATCGAAGAATCCATTTGAAAACATTCCAATGTTCCCTACCTGGATTTCTCATATACCTCTTGAAAAATCCCACTGCATGAGCACTATCTAGCCATGTGCATAACATTGCATACATCAGACTACCAACAACTGATGAATACAAGATGTTAGACATTTTCTCTACCTCTTCATGTGCTTTTGGGCACATTTCCTTAGTCAATTTGAAATGACTAGCCAAAGGTGTACTACAAGACATGTCGCCACAATATCAACACCTACTACATGATTAGTCACTACAATATCAATAAATAATGTTCTTAATATTAAGGCTAATAAGAAGATAAAAACTTAGAGATAATGCTTCTAGTTTGGATTTATTAGTTGTACCCATTGAAACCTTCTTACATGTAGCCACAACCACCTTACTATTATGATCAGAGATAAGGGTACCGACACTAAATGAGTCTGAATTCCCTCCTGATGTAATGTCATGCCAAGGAAACCTCGACACAAGGACACAATTCATCAATTATGCAGCTTTTTTTTATAAAAGTGTTAATTTTATTGTAACTGTGGTCAGAATCCACAAGCCCTCATAGATATCACAAAAGTTGTGATTATCCTTGTTATTATTGTTGTGAGATAATATATTTATATTATTATGTGATAATATAATTATATTACATAATAATTATTATTATGAGATAATATGATTATATCCTTGTAATATAATACAATATAATTATTTACTTATTAATAATATAATATAATTATGCTAGTAATATAATTATATTATATTATACTAAGTCAATTATATGTCTTGATAAGACACATCCCTTAGAGAAAGGGTATTATCCTTTTATAAAAAGAGATGTGCAATCTCTTATTCAATAAGAGATGTGCAATCTCTTATTGAATAAGGGCCTAAAATAATAAATGAATACAATGGCACAAAGAGCTAGAGGAGACAATTGTGAATTGTCACTGGTTGGGAAGACAATGATACTGTCTATGATTAATCGAGCATCTAAAATTTTAACATGCTATCCGGTCAGATCGATCTTAGGGATATTTATAGTGTTAAATAGACTGTGTATAGGTTCATGTTGGAATAAATTGCTGACTGTATATAGATTATAGTGGAAAAAGATGTCAATAATGATATTACTGAAAGCACAGGTCCCAGGATATGCTTATCGTACATAGAGCTCCTGAAAAATTCTCCAACTCAGACCATGATGATCCAGTACTTGGATGCCACAAGAATACTTGTGATGGCCAATCCAGAGAACGTAGAACACATTGAAGACCCGATTCAAGAACTATCCAAAAGGCAAGATCTTTCATGAGATTATGAATTATTTATTGGGCAACAACATCTTCAATGTGGATGGAGAGGCGTGGAGAATCCAGAGAAATACAATGAGCTACAAATTAAATACCACGTCTCTAAGAAATTTCACCCTGGATTGTAGGTAATCAAAGACCAAAGATTGTTTGGTCACCATGTGTGAACAAGCCTATAAAAGAGGGACTTCTCTCGATCTACAAGATATTCTATGTTGAATTTCATTAAAAAACATTTGCAAAGTGACTCTCGAGAATGATCCAAATTTACTCGATCTCGACCTTCCCAAGATCATAATTTATAGACGTCATAGATGGCGTCCTCTAGCTGAGTTCAAAAAGAGAAAGGGTTGTGTCATAACCCTTCATATTTTACTCCTGCATTTTAGGAATTAAAACAAAAATCTAGTTTTGAACCAAGTCAGGAACTATCAGTTAACAAAACGTGGCTTTAATTGAATGGTTAAAAACTTTTAATGAACTCTATCTCTAGGCATGTGTTGGCATGAGGGACTCATAACTGGAGATAGAGGATTTATTATGGGACATGATGTGGGAGTATGAGGGGAGGTGAAAAGACAAGAATTTAAGAGAACTTCCACTATGAGTCCCAAGTCATGCGACATGGAAAGAGGAATCCACAGGGAATGGTTGGAGATGGGCGTTTAAGGGGAGGAAAGAATTATAAGATGAGGGGTATTATTATTCTTCTTTGAAAAGGGAAAAGGAGGATTTTTGGCGATAGTGGAGGTGGATATAAGGAAGTAAGATAGGTGAACATAAAAAAATATATAAAGCAGAGCATAGAAAGGATCTTGAAAATTGGTCGCCTGGGAAAATGATTCAGTCTAGGCAGTATTCTTTAACTCTGGGTTTTTCTCTCATTTTTGTCATTTTCCTTCCAATGATGTAGAATCAAATGTGTCTCTTTTCTAACACTGTCCCGTTGACCAAATGATAGAGACCAATGTTTCAATTTTGGTGTCAGAAACACTGATGGCCATACCGTCTATCACTATTGCGATGGTCTAAACCATTGCAATACGAGCCAACTATGATGTTTATCATGTTATCATTACAGATTTTATCTATCTCTATTATGACATCTAGGCGTTACATTTTTTGTATTAACTGTGATAGTTTACACCATCTAAAAGCTTCAGCATGTCATCGTTACAGTTTGTGGGTGTCGCAATTATGACAGATGTGCGACATATTTTCTATACATGTGACATCGAGCCATTGGCAATTGTGGATGGCTAGATGTTGTATGTATAGAAAATACATCGCACATCTCTCATAATTGCGATGGTTAACACAAAAAATGTGACGTCTAGGTGTTGCAATATGAGCTAGCTATGATGTTTATCATGCTATCGTTACATATTTTATCTATCACTATTATGACACCCAGGCGTCACATTTTTTTTGTTGACTGTCACAGTTTGCACCATCTAAAAAATTCATCATGCTATCGTTATAGTTTGTGGGTGTCGCAATTAAAATAGACGTGCGACGTATTTGATATACATGCGATGTCTAGACGTCAGCAATTGCTGATGGCTAGACGTCGCATGTATTTTTTTAGTGTCGCTTTAGAGTTTTCAAGAGTTTGTTTGGTTCTTTGTTCACTTGATGATTGTTGGATTTCATTACTAAATCTATCTAATATTAATAGAAAAATTTAGACAATTTCAAAAACCCTTTTCAAGTTTCTAAAATAACTTGAAAGTCACCTGTATAATGATAATATAACCAATTTGATAGTGCACATAACGACTTTCATCTATTATGCTATCTATATATATTTATTTAGTAATTAAATCAAATGAATAGGTCAACTATAAAAGGATCGAGTGTAGCTCGTTTCTCTAACATGGGAAGTGTGCCCTAGAGCTAAACTATACACAAAGATATTATTGTGAGAAGAAAAGCAAGAGACATGTTGAAAAGGGGTTAAAAAGAGAGACTGTCCATACTCCATAAATCCTAGCCATGTGGAGAAGGTGTTAGGGATTTTTCTTGTATGAACCACAATGCTTGAAATGTCTATGTGAACCTTGTACCTTTTACTTCTGATTCAGAGACAAGAAAAGCCTAATTGCTAAGGACTGGATAAGGTCCTTCTTCATTTTTGAGCTCCACAAATGCTCAGGCAGGTTTTACCTTTCAAGATGGTTGTTAACAGAGTATTTGTTGATGTGGACACTGATTAGCTATATATCTTTATTGGACCAACTTATGAATTATCTTGCTGATGATCAAGCATAACCATAAAAAAGATATTACCATGCAAATCATAGTTATTAGCATAACAATAACCAGTGAAATAAGGATTCTCATCCTTCTTCCTTCTCTTGATAGGAGGGATAACCTAGTTGATTCACTCTTCAAGGAATCAATACTATGGACTATGTCCTGCTGACAGAGGTCCTTAAACAAGTTCAGCTTAGATGTTCTTAGTAACAGAGTGTTTAAATTGATTTGGTTTTGATAACTTGGAATATCTGAGACACAGATAGATAATCAGATAACTTTCTGAACCAGTGCCTATCCTTAGGGCTACAGAGTCAATAATAAGCAAAGAAATCACAAAAACAACATACACTGAACTGCCTTACAGCTCAAACAATTAGGATGGATTGCCTTACAAACTATCTTGTTACCTCAAGACCCATGTATCAAATCCTTAACAAAGTAGTATGCTTCTTGTAATCATTCACAACATTTAATTCTCTCCTTGAGAGAAACTTGTAAACAATTAGATGGTTACCTTATAACCAGAGTGTTACTGAATACCTTATAAACTTTAACACAGAAAAGTATACACACAAAGTAAAGAGACAACAGTTGAGAAGAGTAAAATTGCACCGTATTTCATTTATGTAATCCAGCTCATTCATACATGAAAAATTTACACAGCTTCAAAAGATATACATGAACCAGAATATCTGAATTCTATAGTATATTTATCTCTTCGTTACAAAATGTTCCAAAAAATCAAAGACCCTTAACTATTACAAGTCTTATGCAATATATAGGTTCGAGACCACCTTGGAATCCCTAAGGATGCAACAAGCTACGGATGGTCTCAAAACCCTAACCCTAAAGATGTAAGACAGAAAGAGAGAGAGAGAGAGAGAGAGAGAGAGAGAGACGATGAGATGACTGAGTCAAAAAGGTAAAATCCGATATTTCTTTTTCTTCTCCCGACCTAGCAACTGCAATCTGATTTATAAGTGGCAGCTGGTGTAGTTATGCGAAGTCCTGGTAGCTGTTCTCATCTGCTCACCTACATTTCTTTTGAAATAACTATCCATCATGTCCATGAATAGTGCAGTGCCAAGTGCTACCTCATTCATCATCCAAAATCTCCTCCTCTATCACAGGTTTCTTTTTCTTGGGTGTTGTCATGACCTCCCATGCCTTTACTTCATCATCTGTCGGCCAATTGAAGTCTTGGGTACTCTGTACCTGCACTTTTTGTCTGTCCCATCTTGCATCGGTGATGTTTTTGACATCAATCAGGAACTTGTTGATGTCTGTCTCAGCTTTGAATACTTCATCTAAAAGAAGATTAAATCCATCAATATCAACCTCTGTTCCCAAAAGAAAAGCCTCTTCACAAGGCATTTTACTATCAAACTCGCCTCTCCAGGCATCAATTGTTTTTACCTGGTCATCTTCTCCTTTCAAGGTATGAATGAACCTATTAAAATCAGCTGAGAAGAGACTCAACTTAGCCCCTATTTGGTTCAATTTTCCTTTGAAGAATGAGAGAGAAACATTAACCCTTTTGATCTCATCTTCTACCTCTGCCACAATTAGAGGGAAGTCTTACCTTATGTTCTGCAATGAGGACAATTTCTCAAATAGACTAGCCCTGGCAAACCACTTTGTGAAGTAGGGGTTCAAAATTAGAAGATACCTTAGTACTTCAGCATGCAACACAGGCAATTTTTTATAAGTATTTATTACAACATCAGCCTTTTCTTTGAGGATCTCAATCCTATGTTGTAATATGCCTCTTAATGCCTTGAATGCTATAGCATTCCCCTTTTCTTAATCCACTTTTTGTTCTACAGCCTCTTCTGACCTAGGCTGATCTTCAATTTGCACAGGTGGTGGCTGAGCAGGCACATATACTACCTCTGGTTTTTTCTCTAATTCACCAGTTAATAATTTTATCATTTGATCTCTCTGGTATAGCTGTATGTGGCACAGATCTCTATCTTTGGTTATTGCACTTGTTTCTTCTACCAAAGCTGTATACCTCTTAGACAATTGTTTTGTCTTGTCCTAATTTAGCTGAGCCCAGTGTGTCATAATTTGAGAGATTTCTAGGTCTCCTATATTTTGTACTAACCACACCATCTGGTTTCCCACCAAACTCTCTTGGATATTTACCAATTGGGGCTTTTTCTCCTTAGGGCTCAGGTTCCACATTGCAAAGGCTTGTGACTTTGGGTCATACCCAAATCCTTTGATCATGTCTCCAATTTGGACTTCACTGACCATCTTAAGGTCAAGCTGCTTCCTGATTTGATCAATGACAAATGCAGATGCCAAATCCCAACCTTCAACTAACAAGATACCACTTCCCAATACAAACTTCCTGGCATCCTCAAGAGAAATATCCTCAATTTCAGGATCATATGTTTGTAGGGCTACAAGAGCATCATTTGTAATTGTTTCCTTCCCATTCACAATCAATTGGGACTTCAACTGCTCTGCTTTGTGCCATCTGAGGAAATCCTTGAATTCCTCTGTCTTCACAAAATTATCATCATCCAAGAATTTCTGCTGGTTAAGCAGTCTTTCGTCCACACATGATCTTAGTGGGATCTCAAGTTTATCTTCTGGATCAGGCATTTGTTTCTTGCCTTTTCTTATTGCTTTCCTTAGGTTATGATCATATAACCTGGTACCTGGTATCAAGGCCTTAACCTTGTCCTTTTTCTTGCTCTGCCCTTCTCCTGAAGGTTGGCCTAATTCAAGCTTCTGCCTCTTTGCTGCAGGCTCCTCTATATCATTAGGCTATGTGGCAACTGTTAAATCTATAATGTGTTTCTCTTCTACTCCCTGCAACTGTGGGACTTCAGCCATTTTTTGTTCTTGAGCATGTTGTTGTGGAGGGGAGAAATAAGGTCTTGCATAGTCACTATCATCTCCACTTTCATACTCTAACTCTGAATGCTCATGAGTCTGACCACCTTTCTTAGCCAGGACTGTATCCAATTGATCCAACAACACATAGTAGTTGTCAATCATGGCTTTGATCCAATTGTGAAATTTGCAATTCTGAATTGCCTAGGGGTTATGGTTCCCTTCTTATGAGGTGCAAAGTGTTCATTGTCAGTCAACATCAACTGCCAGATGAATTCCATGGAAGCCACTCTCATTGGTACATAATAGGGCAAAATATGGGGTGGGTGAATGCACCCAAAAACATTGAAAATAGTGAAATTCTCCTCCAAGAAGAAGTCACACCAGTTATGGTTTCCAGGCCAATTCTCTAGATACTCACAAGGCCTAAGCAGTTGAATGACCTTCAAGGGAATTCTGGTCCTGTTAATTCCCAAACTCTTTATTATTGGATAAACAATCCAATTCTCAAAGGCAC
>MU223753.1:2838246-2876283 GCA_018584345.1 Thuja plicata
CCCACTTCCCTGTAGGTGTTGTTAAGGCCTTAAAATATCACCCTAACTCAGGGATTAGGGCATAATAATATCTCATGGTAACAATGGAAACCTTCTTGAGTTGTGGGTGCCTCTGATTAGGAAGGAACCTCTAGATTCTAAGTCAGTTCCTATTGGATTTGGTATATTCCTTATGACTAATTCTCTGATTGGGAAAAGGGAAAAAATATAAATTGGAAACTGAATAAATAAAACGGGTTGATACACCAAACTGCATTCAGACTAATCAGAACTTGGAACAAGGATCAACATAACACATGCGACTAAGATTTGCAATAGACATTCACTTTTCAACATATAGGTTGACCTAAATATCTCACTATTAGGGTTTGCACCACAAACAACGATCTCCCAACAGACATACAAATTCTGCCAAAAGGTTATATTTTGATAACTTAGAGAAGGAATTGGATTAATTCACTAATCTATGCTATTGTTACCCTATTTTTTTACATACGGGATAGTAATCAAGAACAATAAAAAGTTGCATGAAGGTACATCTCTTTGACATTACTGTTAAGCTAATGAAGATGAAATACATTGCTATTACATTCATATTATCAGATTACATTGTACTCTAAGTATTGATCAAATTCACATTTTTAAAATTATAATTGATCATTACGTTGTGCATTAAAACTGAATGTAGTAAACATGTGTTCGTTCCATGTTACATCTTTGTCATTGAAACTTAGAGGACATATGTAGAAAAAAATTAAGAGAGAAGCATGATGAGGTTTAGGGGTCCATGCATTTCCTTTAAGAGGTTTTCTGCATTCTCAAACTAATTGGCTACATTATCTGAGTCTTCATGTCCTTGGGCTTGTCTCTATTTGTCCTGCGTCCTAGGTCTTCTTTTGGTCTTGTATCCTACATCATGCAGAAAACTATGTTAGATCCAAATTGGATCTAAGAAATACATGAAAACCTAAAAGCATCATACATCAATCAAAATTCAAGAATACCACAGTTACCAATAACATGTTTGCAATGGAAATATATGCATTTGCATCAACATGATAATAGCATCAAAGAGACTTAACTTTATGAAATCCTTCACTATATCTGAAAAGTGCAATGAATAAGAGAATCATGATTGGTCACATTATCCTGAATTACTATAGTTTGTGGGTGGCCATTACTCTGATTATCCAAACACTGTAGGAATCCAGAATAATGTAGCTATCTATTATCCCCTTTCCCATAACAATTTTCATGAAAATAATATTATCTTGCAAAAGTGGAATAGTTGTGGCAATGTAATGTTTAAACTTGCTGAAAATAGATAATAGAGGTAATGCTTTTTGAGAGTGTCACAAGCCCATGCTCGAACCTTGTGAACATGTGCAAATGTTTAAACTATGCAAGCAATGAGAGAAATCAAAACCAGGTACAAGACAAGTTATTTGTGTGTGCAGGAGAGAAATAGATGTGCAGAAAAGGAAATGAATGATTGCTTGCAATCAAATAAAAAGTTCATACATTATTGGCATCAGACAAGTACTTCATCTTAAATGTTTTTATGGACACTGATGTGTTCAAATGAGAGGGAAAAAGAACACGGTGATAGAAGAAGGAAGAGAAAATGCATGTTTGCAGAAGGAAGAGAAAATGCCTGTTCAAATAGTGGTATCTTTTGTTAAAGATGTGCATGTATACACAACAATAGAACAAAATGGTGTATTCTTAAAGGGAAAAGCCAGTGGCACTATTATGGATCAAGAATGGATACCAAAGATAGTTATTTTACATATTCAAATAACAGTGTTATTGTTGGATGCTATTATTATGGATGTTCAATTCATATCCAAAGGGATGTTCAAGTAAACAATGCTATCATTTAAATGTTTTTATTTATGTTTGAATAACAGTATGTAATCCAAAATCAATATGCATATATATAACAGAATTGTGCAAGTGAAAAGAAATATAGATGTTTAAAATTTGAGTCCTCTGTTTCTTAGTGTTTCTCATGGGAGTCAAAATCCCGTGCTCGAAACCCATGAGTAACTCTTACACTGGAGGTGGTAACTAGGTATAGATGTGTGCTTGTCATTGTTTTCTTGCAAGGGAAAGAGTATGTAATGTAGAGATTGCAGACATTATACATAAAGATATCAATAGTTCGAGCTCTTTATCTCAGACAGTGGGTGTTTAGGTATGGAGCCCAAGAAGACAACATGAAGATAAATACAAACATCCAGTGGAGGAGTCAAAAATAGGCTCAAACACAAAGATACAAGAAGGCGGCATGAAGACAATAGTGGTGGACATATTCATTACTATCTCCAGATAGCAACATGCATAAAGCTTGACTTTCGAGCCTGCAAGATAAGCTTATCTGGGTGTTCAAACAAAAGCTCTTGTTGAGCAAAGCTAATCACAACATCAAAAGAAATAACCTAGTAATCATTGCAATAAACATGGAGAAGTCAACACGTGAAAAGAAATATGCATGTTTAAAAGCTGAGTCCTTTATTTCTTAGTGTTTCTCATGGGAGTCACGAGCCCATGCTCGAACCTAATGAGTAACTCTTACACTGGAGGTGGTAACTAGGTATAGATGTATGCTTGTCATGTTTTTTGCAAGGGAAACAATATATAATGTAGAGACTCCAGACATTATACATAAAGACATCAATAGTTTGAGCTCTTTGCCTCAGACAGTGGGTGTTCAGGCATGGAGCCCAAGAAGACATCATGAAGATAAATATATATATCTAGTGGAGGAGTTGACAATAGGCTCAAACACAAAGAAACAAGAAGGTGGCACGAAGACAACAACATGCATAAAGCTCGACTTCTGAACCTGCAACATAAGATTATCCGGGTGTTCAAACAGAGGCTCAAGTTAAGAAAATGTAGTCACAGCATCAAAAGTAATAACCCAGTAATCATTGCAATAAACATGGAGAAGTCAACAAGTTGAAGCCCGCGAACTAAAGCCTTTTTAAAATATGCAAATACAGCAATAAGATCGATGAAGATAGAGAGTAAATGCAAAGCTAGAAGTAGAGATAAACTTATCTTTAGGTTACAATCCAAGATGTGATGGAGCCCGAGCTTCTTAAGGATGTGCATGCACATCACCATATATTATGGCATGAAACTCCACTTTACAAGGAGCCCTCTATTTTTAAACTGTTAACTCTTATTCAATTTTATTCAGTGGAATACGTTTAGGAGAGTATATAACTGAGCCTCTTGTTCAATTTTAGAGGTTCAGAATTTGGGAGGAAGGTGGCTTTAGTTCTTTTTGTTCCTTTACACATTTTTCATGCATTTTGTAACCATTAGTTCATGTTGTATGCAGATTGTTTTCAAGGGAATGCACATATTCCTTGGCATATTTTGTACTTTCTCATGTAGCTACTTTGCAAATTTTGAGGATAATAAAGCTTGCCCACTATTCATACATCTTCCTGAGTTTCTGTTATCAGTCCTTTCAATTTTTTGCATTTAAGTGTAATGTATTTTGAAACATAGATTAGTGAATTTATCTAATTCCTATTCTAGATTGTAGAGTGTAACCTTTTGCAGAATTCACATGTTTGTTTGAAAAATTGTCACTGTTTATGGTACAAACCCTAATAGTGAGATTTATGCTATCCTATGTATTGAGTAGTGCAGGATATTTTAGAAATCATTAGGGTATGTCATGTGGGTGCTAGCTTGAAATTATGAGAGGTATGAATCAATTTCGTGTATTACCTTTTTAGTTAGTTTTTTTTTTTTTTTTCAGTTTTAGTTCCCTTTTCCCTTTTTCCCAAAAACCAAAAAAAAAATCAGTAATAGGTGATAACCCAAATTTAATAGGAACCGACTTAGAATCCAGAGATTCATTCTTAATCAGATTCCACCCACAACTCAAGAAGGTTTCCATTTTTACCATGAAATATTAGTATGCCCTAATGCCTGAGTTAGGGTGATATTTTTTGGCTTTAACAGCTATAAAACACATTACACAAAATGCAAAAATGGAGAAGAGGATTGATATCAAAACTCAAAAAAATATGTGAATAATGGGAGCACTTGCTTTATTTTCTTCAAAAATATGCAATGGTTACATGCTAAGATGCAAAAGCTATTATTTTATGTAATATGGCACTCAAACCTATTATTTTTTAGGTCAAGTAATATACAGAGGGAAATATTTCTAAGGAAGGGAGATATAGGTCAAACTAAATCCATACCAGTGAGATTCAAGGAAACCACATGTCATTGATGACAAGAGTAGGTAATCACAAGCCAGTTGCAAAAGGTGTTACTAGGATACCAATGGAGGAAGAAATTTAATGGATTGACAGAGATAGAAGCTTTGAAAGCCAGGAGAACTTGTTCATCATAATGATAAAAATGCTCTACCATATGAGAAAGCAATGTAGATAGATAGAAAAAGAGTAGTAGAGGAAGCATCATCACCATCTTCATTCTTATCTTTCCTATGTAAAAGATGGATGCGAAGTCTGACTGTTGGTTTCTTCCCCTGGTTGTTCAATTCACCTTTCTCTTGTTTGTCTCTTCTCCTTCTCTTGAAGACCAATGTATATATATGAGGGGAAAATCTGAAGTAATCAAGATTTAATGATTGAATAAATATTTAAGATCCACTTTCTTATAGATGTATCTAAGTTGTTGAACCACATTAAATCTTGTGTCTTTTTTTATGGTTTCCAATTTTTCTACTAGTTTTAACAATTGGTATTAGATCCTAGGAAAGATCTAAGAGAGAAGGCTGGTGCAATAGGATGCAAGGTTAGATTAGTTGTGCAAGGGAAATAAGAATAAAACTGATGTCTAAGTTCATTTCCATTAGGGTCATTTATCATAAAGAGTAATCTCTTCTTTGTAGAAGATCAGAGAGACACACATTTATAGGTAATTGGAGGAAGAGGATGATGTAATGCCCACCCTTATAGATTTTTAAGGAGTTGGGATTTGTTCTATTGTGTCATCTCCAAAAAAAAATTACTTGATTTCCTGTGTGATGGAGATGACATTTGCATGATTTTGATGGTTCAGATCTTTAGGAACTTCTATTGTTAATCTAGATGCATTAATATGGAAATTAACTACATTTGAGTTAAGTAATTATGATAATATAATGCCTAAAGTTGAAGCTTATTTTATGTAATCATTGACTCTTGTACCATAAATGAAAGGAAAAGAGATGTCTAATAGTTCTTCAAAATGTCATTCTACTGATTATGAATCTATCTGGTCTAAAGAAAGATATCAAGAGGATCTAGAAGCCTTGATCGCTAGAAGGCTCCCTAGATGCAAAGGTAAAAACAAGGGAAAGTTGCATTTGAAGTGATTTATTGTAAAAAAATTGGGCATAATGCATCTAGATGCCCTGACAGTTACATGAAGGAGAAACCAAGAACATTCAAGGATAGGAAAAAGAAAGTTTGTCTCAGCTAATGAATGTGTTACTGTTGAAAAATATAATGGAAGAGACGAAGAAGAAATTAAGTTTGATGTAGTGAAGGAAGATCCTTAATAATAAGGTGAGATAGATTTAGTTTCTAACATGAGTCAAAGTGGTAATTAAATTATTGATAGTGGATGTACTCATCACGTGACCGGTGATAAAAAAACAAGTTCATAAAGTTTCAGAAATGTGATGGAGGATTGGTAAGATTTGGGAAAGATGATCCCTATTTGGTGAAAGGTAAATGATCTATTTCTTTAAAAGATAAAACTATTTGTGATGATGTTTACTAGGTTAATGATTTAAGATACAATTTGTTGAGTGTTTCTCAATTAAATAACAAAGGTTCCAAATTGGAGTTCAATGGAGGTATGTAAAGAATTATTAAGAAATCAAGAGAGTTGATTGCTACCAATGAACAAACAAGAGGTAAATTATTCCATGTGAGTTCTAATATTCAGATTTGTCTCCTAGCTAAGGATAAGTATTTTTGGTTGTGGCACAAGAGATTTTTTCATGTCAATTTTGATAATTTGGTCAAAGTAAGTAAGATGAAGTTAGTGAGAGGCTTGCCCAACCTAGCGAAACTAGACAATGTAATGTGCCAAGAATGTTAGATTGGAAATTTAACTAGTTCTAGTTTCATCAATAAAAAATATTCTTTTGAAAATATTTTTGATTTGCTTCATGGGTAAATGCACAAAAATGGGGGACCAAAAAGGGGGTATAAGATTCCACTTTTTTCTGAAATTGGAAAAATCTGAACTTCAACGAGAAATTGAGAATAGTTACACTCAAAATTTTAAAATGTGATGAAAAAAAGAGTTGTTCTACTCCAAATCTAGTTTCTAAACTACTAATTTATTTTAGAAATGGTGGAGATTAAGGCACTCAAAAAGGGGAGCACAAAAAATAGTCCTATTTTTTGTAAAAAATAAAACATAGCGTCTGGGGTGCTCCCCCTAAAATGTTAACTTTAAAAAAAAAACATTTAATCGCTCCTGTGATAAATTACCTAACACCACCTAGTTTATCCTGGTTTTTTCTACTAATTTTTTTATGAAAGTGTGATTTTTTGCCATTTTCTGAAGTGGACACATCTTGAAAACATGAAATTTATGTGTGCTCCCCCTAGAAATCATTGAAAAATAATTGAAAATCAAAACTTCTTTTTTTTTAAAGTGTGTAGAATGGAGTCTAATTTCTAAAAATGTAATTGTTTTCAAAATTTGACTTGAACAAGCCAAAATCTAAGCCCAAATGAATACACGTTGGTTTTTGACAAAAAATGAACATACTTCAAAAAGAAATTAAAAATGAAAAGCTAAACATAATGATAATTCAAAATAAATAACATCGTTAGATAGCTATCAGAGAGATCTACAATATCATGTCGTCTGATTTTATCATTATTGAACCATGTGCAAACCTGATGGGGAGCACACAAGAAAAAGTGTTATTTTTTTCTATGTTTGCTAGAAAATACGTCTCAAACCTGTTTGAATCCTTCGGGCCTTTATGTAGGAACTCCAAGGAAAATCCAAGCCTTAGGCTTGGTAAACATCAATTTCACTAAAAGGGCATATGCCCTATAGTGCGTACGCCCTATACTCACTATAGGGAATATTCCCTACATGGCATACATACTATAGGGCGTATGCCCTATATTAGACACGAAATGACAAAAAGGAGAGAGAGAGAGAGAGAGAGAGAGAGAGAGAGCTCTATGTGATTTTGTGTGTCTAACATAGGGCGTACGCCCTATGTAAGAACACAAAAAATTGTAATAAAGGTAAGAAACTCGTGAAAGAGGCCCACTTTTAACTGTTAATGTATATTTTTTACAGTCTTCTCGACAAATATTTGCTTCTCATGTTGTTGAAGATCACAAAGAAGTATATTCTATCAATTTGCAACACATTTTTGTTCAAAAGTCAACATCAAAGAACGAAAGTCAATCATTCTTCAACAAAATTGATCCATTGAGGTAAGATTTTTAGTTTTTTACATGTGAATTGTGAATAAAGAGTTTTTTTGTTTATAATTGCTATGATATGGATTTGTTGAAGAAATGATCTAACATATTTTAAAAGATTTATATTATAATTTATCATACATTTCTATAATATTTTGAGTTAGTATAATTTAGATTGATATTATAAAGTTTTACTTCCTGTAATAGATTAATATAATAATTTGAAAATCGTAACGAATTCATATGTAGAAATCATCATCATGCCAAGGAAACGAGAAAAGACTCTAACACCATAAGAACATGAAAGAGACAAAGAAAATAAAAGGGGAAGAATGAGACAACTTCGTGAACACAAAAAATTACATACCATAGAAGAAGATTTGCCTTTGGATGAGGAACATGAAACATCAATAGAAAGTAGAAGAGAATTGGAATTGGAAAAAAAAGGCAATGCATGAGAAACTTCCATGCAACAAGATAATTGAATTATGAAGATGTCAGCACATCATCTATGAGTTCCCAAGTTGAGGAGACATCACCATCAAATGTTGGAGACACACCCTTATATCATCTTGAAGGCACACCATTGTATCATGTTAAAGGCACACCAATATCTACATCCGAAGATGTAGGCACTGTTGACAAGGGTTTGTGACCGGATCTGCCAATAGAAGTAAGTTTTCATCGGGTACCGAGGTACCGGCCAGCTTTGCCTGTAAAGGTTGTTTGGAGAAATGAGATTCTTCGGGCCTTCAAGCACGTCAGATTCAGGTCTCGACGGTGCAGGAGCTAAGCTGGGCATTGTGACTATTTTTTTTGGGGGGATAGCTATTTATCTCAGCTCATCTTTTCTAGGGATTTATGCAAGTGGGGTTTCCTACAAGCATTCATTAGTCAACCAAATAAACTTCAAAATATACGTCAGGGTTAGAAGTATTCCATCTACCAATAGTAATCCAAATACATTCAAAACATCAACCATACTCTAACATGCTACACTAAAATAATGAATACACACAGAACCATCAGTTCACATATATTCAATAGCAAGGGAAAAGGAGGTCGTTAATCTACTTAAAATATCAGAGAAAGGGACATAAGAAACATACAGCACAAAAGAATATCAACTCAGAGACCAAGAGACCAACACCAGCATTACGAGAATCCTTCCTTTTTCATTAATGGTTTTCGAGCATCACTGGTGAGTACATCAACAATGGCTCCAAGGGAGCATCTATCTATTGAACTACTAAAAACTAATTAGCATTGAGCTCTACAAAAACTAGAAATGAAACTGAAATGCTCTAGCTATGGATTACAAAATCATCAATTTCATCGACCCTTGGAATGAGGTTGGACTTGTTATTTATACACAAACTTACCCTAGAATTAACCTAACTTATCTTTACACTCAACCAATAAAATACAATTTCCAGTGGCCGGTACTACCTCCTCCATGCTACAACAACCTTGAGAAAAGTAGAGCATTGAGATGTTAGAGGAATGAGACAAGAAAGGAGGTATGGAAGAATCAGCCTCAAGAAGAGAGCCAAAGGGAGAATAGAAGAAATCAGATCCCCTGGGGATCAAGACTACATACCTCATTAATGAAAAAGTGGCTCACTCTCTCCGATGCACCAGGTGTTATGTTGGAGCGGCACCTTGGGAAGACCACCTGTTAGAATTATCTCTCAAGCTGACGCGCCCTGCTGGAGTCACCTACTTTCTGATATCCTTATTAACAGACTAATAATGACCCATCGGCTCCGGGGAACCTGGACATAGGTCATTCAAAGAATACAAAACTATGGATCTAGAACTCCAAAATCTGGGAGCTTACATTGAAAGATTAATGAATACAAAATTTGCACGGCCGATGGAATTCTCTAGACTCTAGAGAACCTTATTGTTCCGTACTATTTTTAAATGCTTCCAAAACTTGGCTTTCGCCATCTTCAACTATATCCTTGATGTTTTCCCATCAGCTACGGACAACCTCTAGTTTCTCTTTGACTTCTCTGGCCCCATCCTCGAATTCAATTACCATTTTCATGACATCATGTGCCCGGATCATCATCTTGGATAGCCTTGATTACCTTCCCTTGTCAAAGTCTCCGATAGACTGATACAGGGACCCCATCCATTCGTCATATTTGCTGAAGACATAGTCCTCTAGGGTGCATGTCCTAGTGGTGAAGGGGTCAAATTGTGACAGCTCTAACACAAATTCCTAGAAAAGTCCCAAAGGATATCAAGCCACAGTCACCTTCTATTTTAAGGCCTTAACGAGTTCCTTGCATACCTCAATTTTGAGGCCAAGTCTGGAGTACTAGACCTGGAGAGAATCATATAATTCATCTCCCAAAATTACTGCCTTTGTGACGGTTTGCTCTCCGGCATTGAAAATTTCCTCCAACCTATCCTTCCATTTCTCATACTTCTCCAAGTCCTGCTCCCATACAAGAGCGGAGGCATTCGCTTGACTAAGGAAAATATTAATTTGATATAAATCTGGGAGTGACACCACTAAAAATTACCTTACGACAGTGATTTTCTCAGTGACACACTCGTCCATATCCTGAGCCTTCTTGTTCATGGCCCTTAAAGAATCCATATCACCCTATGAAAGAAATAATCTGGAGGTAGATGCTTTCGGGTGGACCTCGATGAGAGGTTGTGTAAGTTCTGCCAGAAGTGCGAGGAAATTTGCATTGGTTTCTCTTTTATCCTTTAACTTTTGGGTCTGCTTATTATATTGGTCCTCTATTACTTTGGTGGCTTCCTTTAGAAGGTCCAACTCCCCTTGCTTATCTCTTCTTCCTAGTGCCACCACTTTAACAGTATAATCCTCGGGCCTTACAGGCACTGTATCTGCATCTGGGGGAGGTGTTGCAATTGCTGCAACTGTACTTCCTATTGGGCCGGTCTAGAGGGTATGGACCATCCGAGCTTTCTTAGGCCTTTTGGCCTCTACATTATGGGCCATCATCTTGGCCAAGGAGATTGGAACTCTTGTTGCTACCGTTGGGGCCTTTCTCTTCCTTGATTCCACCAGCCATTGGGGCTGTCGGAGTGGCTTTGCTATTAGGACCTAGGTATCTAGATTCTCTTCAGAATCTGGCGGTGTATTCCTAGGATTAATATTGCCATCAGGCTCTATTTCTTTCACCTATTCCTATTCCTTTCCCTACTCTCCAAGAACCTCAATGTTTTCCAGCATGTTGGTGTCTTCTTTTGTGATATCCAGGGTTTCTTCTCTATCGGTATTAATATCATCTATATCCTCGAGGCCTTCCGGGTCCTTCTCAACATCAGTTGATTCAACGTTTGTATTTTTGAGGATTCCCCCATCATTTTGCTACTATCATTAGTCGGCCTCATCAACTTCATCTGCTGGAACATCTTCCTCCACTGGGGCATCTTGTGGAGGTGGGTGAGGTCTCTGGCCAAAATTTAACAATGCGGCTTCCTTTACCACCTCATCAAACGTACTCTAGAGCAACTGGTCATCCAGACTAACCAAAGGCATTTGGAGCATGATGATTAGGGGTATGGTTTATCCCATGGGTCTAGTTTCCCCAACCATTAGTTTCTCATCTACACTTTGCCTTTGTTCATCCTTAGTTTCTTGGGCTGGTGTTTTCTCCCGTTTGGGATCCCTTTGTGTTTCCTCCAAGACTTCCTGCTTTGTGAAAGCTTCTTGTTCTAGGACTTCCTCTTCCACTGCGATATCCTCCTCTTGGGCAATGATCTCCTCAGCCATGTGATCTACATCCTCATGAAGGTTCATGAGCTCATCTACCTCGAAGACATCATCAAACTTGTTGTGTGGGGGAGAAGAATCAAAAATATTCTCAAATTCGGGGGAATCCAAACTGACATCAACCAAAGGAAAGTCAGGCATACCGGGGCTCATGACTGTGCTTGGAGTATGGGTCAACTTCTACTTCTTCCTTAATAATGGGACCCCAGTATCCAAAATAATTGTAGACCCTTCCTCAGCAAGAGTCTGCCTGCTCATCATTTTGGCCAACGACGGGGATCCCGTTGGGCGAGTAGATGCTACTTGAGTTACGAGGAGGCTGAAGGAAATTTGTGTGCTTATCTGCTGGCTCGCTAATATTGCCAACTCCATCTATTTTTGTACCTGTACCATTATGGGGGGTGGACCCTGAGGAGGTACTTTGGCAGGGGTATCTTCTTTCTCTTTCCCCTTTCTTGTGCTTGGTCCAGCTATAGTAGTGGGCCTTCGAATGATCAGTCACTTCTGGGTGCTCTTGGGACATGTCTGGGAAAAATAATTATGATTAGCCTCTAAAATGTGGTGGCATACTCCCTCGATCATTAAATCTTCTGGGGTGGCCCAATCCACTGAAGGGACATCTAATTTATCTAATCCTTACCCTTTATTTGTTGAGCCTTCTAGCGGCCCATTGTCTAAAAAACCCTTGAAAAAATTATGAAGGTCAAGCACTTTCATCAGTCCTTTGGACATCCGTGAATGTTGGTGGGCCCAGACATCAAAACTGTCTTGGCAATCTACCCAAAAATCTTCATTGTCTTCTATGTGTGGTGGGGAGGCCTGGGGAAGCGCCAAAGCTATCTTTCCAAGAAGATCAAAACCTTTTCTAGTGCGGTCAAATTTGACCAACCCTAGACTCTTTAACTCATTATCTATCTCCTTTGCTACGGCCAGAATACAAGTATAGTTCCCACAAGAGACTGGGAACAGAACATTGGTGACTTTCTTCACCATGAAGAGGGTGTGTAGCTCCAAAATCTATCGGTAGAACTCTAAAAGAATGATTCTATCCCTACAATACCGAAGAAGAAGATAGGGTTTCCCGAAGAAGTTGGTTATGCAAATATACATATGTTGCTAGAATTGAATGAAATAGTTTTGATAGGTGCTCACTAGGTTCATCGCCTCTTGCGATAACTGGCATCCATAATCCCAAGTGAGTTTTAAAATGTTTTGATAAAGGAAGGCATCATTTACCCTACAAAAATTTGGGAAATTGAGTTCCCACTAGACCTAGGGATAATGATCCCATGGTGTTAACTAACCTGGTCCATTCCCATGAATCCCCATTGTTTGTAAACCTGGAAAAGCCGGTCTTTGTTGGGCCAGTTCCCATAGCACATAAGATGTCATGTAACACTTAGAATTTTTGAGAACTTCCTTCAACTGCGAGTCTACATGGTTGGCTATGATAGCCGCCCAATTGAAGGTCTGGTTGTGGGTAGTGATGCAGTAGAGGAAGTATTACATCCATGCCAAGAAAACCTAGGCATGGGGTTCTCTGAAGATCCAGCATAGAAATATAATACCTGCCTGAATGGGCTCTCTGAAATCCCCAAGAGGAATTTCCAACTTCATCATTTTATGGTCCGTCTTCGGGGACTTTAGCCACTGAGAGCTGAGATATTGTTAGTAAATGAGAGAAGCTCCTTCAAAATCCTCCAATGACTTGGCCTAGGTGAGAACAATAGACCCTTTGAATATAGGGATCCCCAGCCCTAAAGAAAAATTTGTTGTGTCTAGATTGACAATTGTCGCTAGATATTATAATGGTCGGGGATTGGTGAGCAGAAGAGTCCGAGTAGGTGCATTGTAAAGTGTCACCAGTTGGAGTATTATCTCTAGTGATAGCACCGAGCAAGGGAAATTAATAGCCTTAATAATACAGGAGGTAGCGGAGTGGGTGGCCAAATTATCTCCACCAGCCTTTAGTTTGTATATTGCTTGAATTAAGCCCTGCATTTCAGCCCAAAGTCTAGGCTCTATGTTTGTTATTTCTTGCACTTTGGAGTCCACCTTGGACCCCATGAGAATTCCATCCTTTAGGTATTTGGAGGTTAGTGGCAGCTTAGCCAGTATTCTTTTTGGCCTTGATTTTGGTGGTTGCCTGAGTGGAGGTACTAGGCAAATCCAGGCTATCAGGAGGGGTGATCACTTCAGACATTTTGACCAACTATCTCCAACTTGCAAGACCAGAGAACCGTTAGTATATGATATGAAAAAAATAATTTTTAAAGACTCTGGGGAATTCATCGCCAGTTCACACCTGTCCAAAAATGTTAGCACACATCAAAAATCCTGGAGTATTAAGACCTACATGGGTTGGATTTTGATAAACACCTGGGGGCTCCAGGGTATTGAACCAAGTGACCAAGATGTAATGAAGACCCAGGGGCTTCTCAGCACTTGCAGTCTGGAAGAACTAGCCATTGTCAATGTGACCGACAAGAAGCCGTACTGAGCTGACATGGGTCATCACATGGCCTCGTGATAGGTGGTGTAATGGCATTAATGGCAACAAGTGGGATGACATAGGAAAAATTGAATGCCAGATGGGATGGGGTTTGAATGCCCACTCATGGGAAATTAATCCTACCATTAAGATGACACAATAGAGGAGAGAGAAAGCTACCTTGGCTCGAACCAGCGAGGTGCTGAGTTCAAACCATGGCGACTCCCTCTCAACGAGCTCGATAGAGTGGTTCAAAACATGATGGAGTACGACGAGCTTGATAGGATGAAAGGATATACATGTGATATATACACTAAAATATAGAGGGTTGAGGTGTTGCGAGGGCCAAATCATAGCTCGAAGAACAACCACAACATATACACAATATTTATAGAGTATTTACACATTATACAAAATTTACAGATGCCAAAAATCTACTCTACCATAATGTACAACATATACACCAACTTACAACTACACAGAGGGCAGACGACCCTCTGGCAGAGTGAACCCACCAACGGGAGGCAACCAAGAAGCAAAACACAAAGGTGGAAATAAAAGCATACGAAAGAAAAAACAAAACAAAAAGGAGCACAAGCACAATAGAAGCGAAAGACAAAAAACCAGAGAACCAGAGGAGGGAGACGAAGGCCCACCTGGAATGCAAAGGATATGGGGAAAGATGAGCATGGGGAGCACTTTGCAGCAAGTCCACATTCAAGAAACCATGAGAAAGCACCACAAATCAATGTTCAATTAGTCACTAAGCATAGGGAGCAATTCACTATTTAATCGCCTTAATCACCTTAAAATTTCTCTAAGTGCTCTAAGTGTTTTAATCATGGTAAATGTGAAAATGGCAGGTAATTTCTATTTATACCTTTAGGGTAAATATAAGTTGCATTCTTTCCGCAAACTTTGGAACAAGAAAAACCTCTAGACTTTGTGCCCAGGGATTCCATGCAACCATACCTCCTCGCAAAAGAAGACATAATACCAAAGAATCGTGGAGTCTAGAATTTGTCTCTAGAAAGAACAAACAAACTCTGGGACTGGGCCTCGAAGGCACAAGAAGACAAAAAAAAAAGAAGGGAAACCCTCACAGAAGCAAAGCCCAAAGGGAAAACAAATAAAATAAAATAAAATAAGGGAAAGAGAAAAAGAGAAAAAATGGGGACCCAACATTTTGCCTACAAAATGTAGGGATGGATATCCAAGGCATAAAAAATGGTGACTATCTGGGTTGGATGTCTTGGCACATTCAAGAACTTCAGAATCTCTGGTTAGCAAAACCGGAATAAATATTTACCTGGAGCATTCTTCTTGCAAAGTGTGAGATGTGTAAGAAAATCTATCCCATCAATGATTCAAATCTTTTGGCCTTTCTTCAGTTGTAAAGTGTTTTCTTTGAAAGAAAACCAAGTCGATGACCTTTGGGAGAAATAGAGAGGAAGCACTAAACAAATCAAGCCAAATTTGTGATATCGTGCATGTTTCCTCTCGATAGAAAAATTCTCCATTCTTTAGTTCCTTCTTTCCTTTTCTTTTCTAGATGGAAAGGCGGTACTTCTTTCACCTTACCACCCACCTTTAAATTACCAAATAGGAGAGAAAGTTTCAGACACGAGATATTTTCATGATTTTCAGACTTGGTCAATCAATCAGTGCAAACAATCTATCCTTGGGATGTCCGATTACTTGCTTCTTAGATTTTCCTTTTACTGATGTTCGGACTATCAGGATGTGAATCCTATGAAGATCACCCTTAACCTTTTACCATACTTACAAAATAACTCTAGAGCACAAACGAATTCCACCATGCTAACAATAGATTCCAAATTCACTGAAATGCATAAGGTACCATTGCAAAGACTAGATGTTGTGCATGGCATACTAGTCTATGAAATGGAGGTAGCACACTGGGGAACCTAAAAAGAAAAAAAAAATAAGGAGAAACCAAAAGAAAACAAAAACACCAAAAAGCGGCGTCCCTAGAGGGGCGTCCAACAAGGACTATTTACAAGGCATTCCAAACAGAGCACCGGGAAAGATATTTACAAGCAAGAAATATACATATATTACAACTTTGAGCCAAACTCACCACCTACCTTTATTTGAAGTAATGCTTAAGAAACTACCCATTGAAAAGCAATGGGATGGCTTCTCTAGTCATAGTGTTGAGGCAATTAGTATTTTCCCTGCAGATCTCAGATATCAAGTATGGTCTTAGCCAGAGCCATTGAAACTTAGTGTGCTTTCCTTTCTTTTCCCAGGCTTTGTCCCACACGAGAACTAAGTTCAAAATCTTAAAGGCCTTATATTGGAATATTTTGTCAAACCATCACTTTTCTACTACTTGGTGATGCACAAAATGTTCAAGGGCTATGTCTCTTTGTTCCTTCATCTGTACTAGGTTTAGAAGTCAAACTTCCATGATGTTGTCCCTGTTGCTGAATTCCTGCATGAACTATAAAATTGAGATTTGTAAGTTGATGGGGAATACTAGATTCTGGCCATAAACCAGATGGAATGGGGATGTCCCTAGGGCTTCCTTTATTAGGATGCGATCCAGACAAAGAGAAAATCTAAACTTTTCATGCCAGTCTCAGGGGTTCTGTTCTAATAGATGTTTGATCACCTTAAGTAAATTTTTATTGGTTGATTTGGCAACACCATTTCCATGGGGGTAATAGTTTCTTGATAACTTCAAGGTGACCTTTCTGTCATAGTTCCATTCAAGTAATTATGCTAAAAAAAATTCCAGACCATTGTCACATACTATAGCAAAGGCCATTCTAAACCTCATGACGATGTTTTCTTCCTGGAACTTTATAACTATGTCTGCCATGTAATTTTTATAAGGAATCACTTCAGACCACCAGGTGCAATAATCAGTATCAGTCAAAATGTACTAGTTGTTGGCAGACAAGTTGGGTTTAATTTCTCTGATGAAGTCAAATGCCCATTGGGCGAAGGGTCTAGCTTCGAAGACTGGCTATAAAGGCATGGTCGGGTTCCGCTCACAATGTGTTGTTGTTTGGAAAGTATGGCATCTCCTAATGTGGGTGTAGACATCTTTGAAGATACAGGGCCAATAGTACCTAGCTCAGAGGATCTAATGGGTAGTGGTGTTAGCTGAGCCATGCCTAGTTCCAAACTGCCTGTGAAATTCATCGATCATTTTTGCAGCCTGGTCCCTGTCTATGCACCGGAGGTATACCCCTTCATAATTCATGCAGAAAAGTGTTCCATTTTTATCATGAAGTGTGCACTTTTCAACCACAAGGTGGGACATTAGTTTTAGAGTAGCCCCTCCGGGCATCTGTTGTTCAACAATAAGTATACTAGGTCAGTATACCATGAATGTTGAGTAATGGACTCCACTGTGTATGTCTGGCCTCAGACTATCTTCATGGGTTGCATTAACAAATCATACTCTTGGAGGATGGCCATCCATTTCCCCTGGCTTTCACCCAATTCACTCTGTAGGAGAAGGGACTTAACAGCTTGGACTAGGTTGATACCGTACACTTTGCTCTGGAGAATGTAATGCCAGAATTTCTTCACAACGCAAACGAGAGCAAAGACCTACTTTTCCAAAGGCGAATACTAGACTTCGACATTCTTAAAGGGGGAGCTCATGAAAGCTATTGGTTTTTCTTCCCTTTTGACCTTCTGGGTCAACACTACCATGACATAATGTGACAAAGCAAAGGAATATATATGAAAAGAGAGGGAATAGTCCAGACTAGCCAATACATGTGCCTCCACAATCATTTGTTTAATCTAGGTGAATGCCTGCTTTGCCTCAGGACTCCACTCAATCTTTGTATCTTTCTTTATCATTTCATTGAATGGATTCACTATCTTGGTGAATCAAGTGATGAACCACCAGACAAAATTTATCTTCTCGAAGAAAGATCTCATTTCCTTCTTGCTGCCAGGCATTTGTAGATTTAGCAGTGCTTCAACTCTCTCAGGGTCGATAGATATACCCTTCTTAGAAACAATATGCCCGAGTAGCTTCCCTTTAGTGACCCCAAATATGCATTTTTTAGGGTTGAGGGATATTCAAAACTGGCAAAATCAATCACAAATCTGGGCAAGGTGGGTGGAATGGTCATGCCTGTCCTGGGAAAAGATGGTCAAATCATCGATGTAGATGATTATGCACTAGTTTACTAGGCCTTCGAACACAATTTCCATATCCTTCTGAAATGTGGCCCCTGTTGATTAGGCCAAATGACATCCTCTGGTATGCAAATGTTCCCCACTTGGTGGCAAACATCATTTTGTCTCTATCTTCATATTTAACCATGACCTGGTTATACCCAGAGCACCCATCTAGGAAGGACATCATTTGTGATCCATTCACAATTTGCAATACCTCATCCAACAATGGGAGAGGGTGATTATCCTTCTTAAGTGCCTTGTTTAAATTTAAAAAATCCACATAAATGTGGATCTCACCACTTTTCTTCCTCACAAGGACAAGGTTGGCAACCCACGTAATGTGCCGGATTGGAAAGATGATCCAGGCTGACAGTAGTTTTTGAACCTCCTCATGAATTAGAGGTTCGATCAATGGGTTGATAGGTCTTTGTGTTTGCTAGAAGGGCTTAGCATCAGATTTTAGTGGGATGGTATGGGTCATGACAGATGTATCATATATCTTCAAATGCTCATACCCCCATGTAATCACATCGATGTATTCTTGGAGAACCGCAACAATCTTCTCCTTATCCCCAAGGGAGCAGGAGGTGCCAATGTGTACCAATTTTTCTTCATCGGCCAGGCCGATGTTTACTTTTTTGAATTTTACCCCCTCACAAGAGGATGATATCTTCTCTCAGCCCTGAGGGTCTGAGTCAAATATTTTTTCTAGCGCTATTATCCCCTTTGGGGTGGTGTTGGTTGGTAAGTCTATGATCCCATCATCTTCTCCACACTGCCTAGTATCATCATGATCTCTCTCTTTCACTATCTGGTCCTCAAAAACACCAACATTGACCATAAAGGCCAAGATATGTTGATCATCTTCAAAAACATGAAAGTGGGTGATATTGTTAGGGATGGATGGGGTGGGGATCATCTCGATGTAGAATTTCTAGAGCTGGGAGCCAGCCATTGGCTCAACAGTGCTGGAAGATACTGCAAGGGCATCTGAAACATAGTTTCTTTTCCAGGGAATAAGTTCAATGCTAAAGGCATAAAAATATTCGATGAGGCTCCATGCCAAATTGTGATATTTGGCCAACATTTTATCATGACAAGTGTATTGGCTCTGGACCTACTTTACGATTAACTCTGAATCACCCAACGCCCAGAGGTGGGTGATTCCCTTAGTGTGAATAAGAGTCCAAGAACCAAGGCCTCATACTCTGTGATTTTATTTGTGCAGTTGAACTATAACCTCTAAGATGTGAGGATGAATTTCCCCGCGTGTTGATCAATTCCACTCTAGCCCCACAACCTTGTTTGGACTAGGCCCATCAAACTTAAGGGTCCACAAGTAATTGTTCGTTGTCTGGGGTTGGGAAGGTGGAGTGGCCTTTGGATTATTTTTGGGGAGGTTGGGAGGAGCTTCCTCCAACTCTGATAGCACTTGGGTGAGGTTTTCTCCTGGAGAAGCCTGTGGCTGGGATTCCTGGACTGGTGGCATCATGGGGATACTGCCGAAATGATTGTTGGGTCTAGGCTTATCCAAAAAGTGTTTCTTCTCCTAGAGGGTGTTGTTTTGTCAGATAGAAGCAGAAAAATAGGGCTCACACTATAGTTCTAAATGTTTTTGATAATGCACCTAGCACTAGGTGCTAGACAAGAGTGTAGCAGGGGTCACTATGGTACCTTTTGAGTTAATGTCACCCCTTAGTTTTTCATCTAGGTCCTGCAGTCTCTAAGAAATAATGGTATCCCCCCTGGGGGTGAAATCAAAGGTCAAGATTTATAGGGGTCAGTTACCCTGCAAGAATCCTCAAAGAAGAGGAATTCATTCACCCTCCTGACTTCAATGAGGGCCTGTTTCATCCGAGGCTCACTTTCTACCTAGATCTAGTTAGATTCTCCCTCACAGGGGAGCCACAAGTGGTAAAAGTTGGTGGAGAAATACCCATTAAGGGACTTGGACCAATTGCGACTTAGTAACATCCCATAAGTCTCTAGGTTATCCACCACTTGGATGTCAATTATGCTTGCTATCTTGGGGTCTTGGATGAGCTGAATCCAGACATTCTTTAGCTCACCTACCATTTTTATAGTAGTTTTATCCAGCTAGACTACTGCGCCATTAGATGGAGTTGGATGAAATCTTAGCTTCTGGCATATGGATAAGGGCATGACATTACCCGAAGCTCTGAAATCTACCAAGCAATTGTAAAGGTTCCTCCCTTGAATGTTCAAACCTAGTAAGAAGGGAGGATTCTTAGTATTATCTTGGAAGATAGTTAGGTTGGCATCATCAAAAGTGATAGTCCTGGGTGGGTGACTAACAGTTTCCCTGTTTCCCAAGAGTTTCAAAAGAGACTTCCTATTCTCGGGATAGTTCAGGAAAACCTTCATCAAGGTCATAGAGGTGGTAGTTCATTCTAACACCTTTGTGATGTCAAACCTCCCTCTGGGGAATTGTTGGCTTCCCTTGGCTGGTTCCTTAGCTTGGTTAGAGCTAGATCCTTTTGGAGGAAGGGGCGATCGGTTGTTTTATCCTAGGGAGGCGTATCATTGGGAGGTGTGGGCATGTAAACCAGTCCTTTACTAGCCTTACTTCAGGTGTTGTAGGGATTTCATGGGTTGGTGAAGGCATTGGCCTCAAAGGTCACAATAGATTCGTCAAAGAACCCCTGCAATCTGGGTTCTTCTTCATCTTCCTTGTATGCTCCAAAGAAGATGATTGCACAGGCAAAGGCACCATGAGTGGGCTCTTGTATGGGAGTTTTAGGGGAGTAGGATCAATATTTTTTTATTTGTCTAGCTAGGAGATCATGATAACCTTCTCGAGCGTGGCACAGTTCACCTTGAAATGAGAGCCAGTATCATGCAATCTACACCAATTAGTCAAGGGCTGGAGTTTTGCAATTAGCATGAAATGGTAAGGTCCAGCACCACCCTAATTGGTGTTTTGGTTCCAAGGATGACCTCTGGTGTTATCATTGTTGTTCCATTGCTGTTGGTTGGGTTGAGGCTCATTGTTATAATTCCTTCCTCTGAAATTGTTATTTCATTACCCGGAGAAGACATTCCTTCTCTAGGAATTGGTGTTGTGGGGTGCAAGAGACCCCTCCTTCAGCTGTCCCATGTCCATAGTCAGTGAGGAAAATAGTCGTTGGAGGGATTCAACCTCAGCGGATAGCTGGGTGTTTGCATCACAATGTGATGATTGTTATGTTTGGTTCTCGGGGAAGGGAGCAGTGGGTATCAAATTCAAGGGAGGCAGTCCTCCAGCCGTGGATAACTACAAGAAAGGAACTTCGGAAGGTTGTGTCTGTGGTTGTTGTGTTTGATGCAGCTGGTTCTAGGGAATGAATTCTAGACCTGGTATTATATGGCCTTGCAATGGATATATGTATCGGGTATGTTGGTCTATCAGCAGTGGTGGGGGATTCATGGCCATCACAGGGGCACCCATTGCCTGATTGAGGTTGTATCCCCTGGCGTAAGAAGTTTCGATGCGTATCATGTTGAAAGGCATGTTCTACCCAATCCCACCTAGAGATTTATTAAGACTGTGGGAAAACTCCAAGGCTAGGTTGTAAATATTTTCCAGAGTATCCTGGTTAGTGGGGGCAGTAGTTCTCCATAGGAGAGTGGAAATGAAAGAATCCATTACATTCAGGTATGTCTGGATAGTCACTTCCGGGGATGGGATGTAGGGACCTGTGCACCACTTCAAGGCATGTTGAAACCTATGGTGGAATGCTGCAAGGGGCTCATTTGGTTCCATCCTAATGGAGATTAACTGGCTATGGGACCACACTGGGTCCACATGTACACAAAAGGCTGCTAGAAAGGCGTCTCCCATATCCTACCAACTGTTGATGGAGTTGGCCAGTAGGTTGAGGTACCAGTTCAACTCATTCTATCCCAGGGATAGAGGGAACATCCTAGTCACAACATCTTGACGTTGGATCTAGTGTTGGTTCATGGCATCTTTGTATGCCTTCAGATGCTCTTGTGTGGTTTATGAGCCTAAATACTCATATTGGGGACAAATCATTTCCAGGTGTGTGGGAAGATCATTGGTCGCACCCAGAAACATTCCCATTGGGGAACTGGTGTTACCAAAATATGCAACCATTGGGGTGTTAGTTTGGCTAGGATGGATGTTAATCCCTAGGGTTGTCTGGGGGAATTGGGTATTCTGAGATGTAGTAGATCCCTAGACAATGGTATCTAGTTTGGCTTTTGGTGTCTATTTCTTTCAAGTGGGAGGCTCGAGTTCAACAAGCCATCCAAGATTGGAGGTTGATCTCAGGATTATTTTGAATCGGGCTAGGGAGAATGATCCAATCCCACACAAGGTCTTCTTCCTAAAAATATAGCTTGGGAAACCCTTAGGTGGTGTAAAGTGTAAATCTTCAGAAGGGGTGAGCTCATGCCCTCCTTCTAGTGCTAGTTTCTGTTGATAGGGGTTTGTGACCGGGTCTGCCAATAGAAGTAAGTTGTCACCAGGTACCGGGGTACCGACTAAATTTTCCTGTAAAGGTTTTCTAGAGAAATGAGATTCTTTGGGCCTTCAAGCACATGAGATTTGGGTCTTGACGGTGCGGGAGCTAAGTTGGGCATTGTGACTATTTTTTTGGGGGGGATAGCTATTTACCTCAGCTCATCTTTTTCAGGGATTTAGGCAGTGGGGTTTCCTGCAATCATTCGTTAGTCAACCAAATAAAATTCAAAAGATACACCAGGGTTAGAAGTATTTCATCTACCTATAGTCATGCAAATACATTCAAAACATCAACCATACTCTAACATGCTACACTAAAATAATGAATACACACTGAACCATTAGTTCACATATATTCAATAGAAAGGGAAAAGGAGTTTGTTAATCTACTTAAAATATCAGAGCAAGGGACATAAGAAACATACAGCATGAAAGAATATCAACTCAGAGACCAAGAGACCAACAACAACATTACGAGAATCCTTCCTTCTTCATTAATAGTTTTCCAACATCACTGGTGAGTACATCAACAATGGCTCCAAGGGAGCATCTATCTACTGAACTACTAAAAACTAATTAGAATTGAGCTCTGCAACAACTAGAAATGAAACTAAAATGCTCTAGCTATGGATTACAAAATCATCAATTTCATCGACCCTTGGAATGAGGTCGGACTTGTTATTTATATACAAAATTACCCTAGAATTAACCTAACTTATCTTTACACTCAACCAATAAAATATAATTTCTGATAGTCGGTGCTAACTACACCAGGCTACAACAACCTCAAGAAAAGCTGAGGTCTGACATGTCAGAGGAATGAGACAAGAAGGGAGGTATGGAATAATTGGCCTCGAGAAGAGAGCTAGAGGGAGAATAGAAGAAATTAGATCCCCCAAGGATCGAGGCTAGATGCCTCATTAATGAAAAAGTGGCTCACTATCTCTGATGCGCTAGGTGTTATGTTGGAGCGGCACCTTGGGAAGACCACCTGTCAGAATTATCTCTCAAGCCAATGTGCCCTATTGGAGTCACCTACTTTCTGACATCCTTATTAATTATCTGATAATGATCGATCATTGTTTGATACTGATCGGTCGGCTCCAGGGAACCTAGATGCGGGTCATCCAAAGAATAAAAAATTGTGGATCTAGAACTTTGGGATCTGAGAGCTTACACTCAAAGAATAATGACTACAAAATTTACATAGCTAATGAAATTCTCCAAAATCTAGAGAACCTTATTGCTCCTTACTATTTTTAAATGCTTCCAAAACTTGGCTTACACCATCTTTGTCTATATCCTTCATGTTGTCCCATCGGCTGCGGACAACCTCCAGTTTCTCTTCGACTTCTCTAGCCCCATCCTGGAATTCACTTACCATTTTCTTGACATCATGTGCCTGTATCATCATCTTGGATAGACTTGATAAACTTCCCTTGTCAAAGTCTCTGGCAGACTGATACAACTACTATGTCCGTTCATCATATTTTCTAAGGACATAGTCCTCTAGGGTGCATGTCCTAGTGGTGAAGGGCTCAACTTGTGACAGCTCTACCACAAATGCCAAGAATAGGCCCAAAGGATATCGGGCCACATTTACCTTCTCTTTTAAGGCCTTAACCAATTCCTTGCATACCTCAATTTTGAGGCCCAGTCTAGAGTACTGGGCCAGGAGAGAATCATATGATTCATCTCCCAAAATTCCTGCCTCTGTGACAGTTTCCTCTCTGGCATTGAAAATTTCCTCCAACACGGCCTTCCATTTCTCATACTTCTCCATGTCCTTCTCCCATACAAGAGCGGAGGCATTTTCCTAACTAAGGAGAATATTAATTTGATATAAATCTGGGAGTGACACCACTAAAAATTGCCTTACGGTAGCGATCTGCTTGGTGACTCACTCGTCCACAGCCTGAGCCTTCTTCTTCACGGACCTTAAAGAATCCATGTCACCCTATGAAAGCGGTAATCTAGAGGTAGAAGCTTCCAGGAAGACCTCGGCCAGGGGCTGTGTAAGTTCTGCCAGAAGTGCGAGGAGATTTGCATTGGTTTCTCTTTTCTCCTTTAACTTTTGGGTCTGTTTATTATATCAGGCCTCTATTACTTTGGTGGCTTCCTTCAGCAGGTCCAACTCACCTTGCTTATCTCTTCTTCCCAATCCCACCTTTGTAACAGTATAATCCTTGGGCCTTATTACCACTGCATCTACATCTGGGGTAGGTATAACAGTTGCCGCAACTATACTTCCTATTGAGCCAGTCTAGAGGGTATGGACCGTTCGAGCTTTCTTAGGACTTTTGGCCTCTACATTACAGGCCATCATCTAACCAAGGAGAGTGCAACACCTATTGCTACCATTGGAGCCTTTCTCTTCCTTGATTCCACCAGCCATTGGGGCAGCTGGGGAGGCTTCGCTGTTAAGACCTGAGTATCTGGATTCTCTTAAGAATCTGGCAGTGTATTCCCAGGATTAACATTATCATCGGGCTCTTTTTCTTTCTCTTGTTCCTATTCATTTCCCTGCTCTCCAGGAACCTCAATATTTTCTACCATGTTGGCATCTTTCATGATATCTAGGGTTTCTTCACTGCCAGTATAAATATCACCTGTATCCCCGAGGCCTTTCAGGTCCTTCTCAGCATCAGTTGATTCAACATTTGTATTTTCAGGGATTCCCCTGTCATTCTGTTGTTGTCATTCTTCAGCCTCATCAACTTCATCTGCCTGAACATCTTCCTCCACTGGGACATCTTGTGGAGGTGGGTGAGGTCTCTAGCCAAAATTTAACAATGTGGTCATCTTTACTACCTCATCAAATGTACTCTGGGGAAACTAGTCATCTAGAGTAACCGAAGGTGTTTGGAGCATAATGATTGGGGGTATGGTTGATCCCATGGGTCTGATTTCCCCAACCATCGGCTACTCATCTCTAATTTTCCTTAGTTCATCCTAAGTCTCTTCGACCAATGTTTTCTCCCATTCAGGATCCCTTTGTGTTTCCTCCTAGACTTCCTGCTCTGTGACAACTTCTTGTTCTAAGACTTCCTCTTCCGCTGGGATATCCTCCTTCTCTTGGGTGACGATCTCCTCAGCCGCATGATCTACATCCTCATGAAGGTTCATGAGCTCATCTACCTTGAAGACATCATCAAACTTGTCATGTGTGGGAGAGGAATCTGATATATTCTCAAGTTTGGGGGAATCTGAACTGACATCAACCAGAGGCAGGTCAGGCATACCAAGGCTAACGACTACGCTTGGAGTGGGGATTCCCTTCTGCTTCTTCTTCCTTAGTAATGGGACCTTGGTATCCAAAATACTTGTAGACCCTGCCTTAACAAGAGTCTGCCTGCTCATCATTGTGGCCAACAATGGGGATCCCGCTGGGTGAGTAGATGCTACTAGAGTTACGAGGAGGCCAGAGGAAATTTGTGCGCTTATCTACTAGCTCACCAGTCTCGCCGACTCCATCTAGTTTTTTATTTGTACCATTATGGGGGTGGACCCTAAGGAGGTACTTTTGTAGGGGTACCTTCTTTCTCATTCCCCTTTCTTGTGTTGGTTCGGTGGCAGCAACGGGCCTTTGAATGAACGGTCCCTTCTGGGTGCTCTTGGGACACACTCAAGCAAAATAATTATGACTGGCCTCTACGATGGGGAAGCATACTCCCTTGATCATTAAATCTTCTAGCATGGCCCAATCACTTGAAGGGAGATCCAGTTTATCTAATTCTTGCCCTTTATATGATGGGTCTTCTAGCGGCCCATCGTTTGGAAAATCATTCAGAAAATTTTGAAGGTCAAGCACTTTCATTAGTCATTTGGACATCCACGAATGTTGGCGGGCCTAGAGAGAAAAATTGTCTTGGAAATCTACCCAATAATCTTCAACATCCACTATGTGGTGGGGAGGCCCAAGGAAGTGCCAAAGATATCTTTCCAGTTGGATCAAAACATTTACTAGTGTGGTTGAATTTGACCAACCCCAGACTCTTTAACTAATTATCTGCCTCCTTTGCTGTGGCCTGACTATAAGTATAGTTCCCACAAGAGATTGGGAATGGAACATTGGTGACTTTCTTCACCATGAAGAGGGCATGCAGCTCCAAAATCTTCTGGAAGAACTCTAAAAGAATTATTCTATCCTCGCAATATAAGGGAAGAAGATAGGGTTTCCCGAAGAAGCCGTTCACCAAAATATACGTATGTTGCTGGAATTCAATAAAATAGTTTATGTAGGTGCTCACCAGGTTCATTGCCTCTTGCAATAACTAGTATCCAGAATCCCGAGTGAGTGTAAAAATATTTTAGTAAATGAAGGCATCGTTTACCCTGCAAAAATTTGGGAAACTGAGTTCCCACTAGACCTAGGGATAATGATCCCATGACGTTAACTTTCCTGACCCATTTCTGAGAATGCCCATTGTTTGTAAACCTAGAAAAGCCAGTCTTTGTTGGGCTAGTTCCCATAGCACATAAGATGTCATGTAAAACTTTGAACTCTAGAGAACTCCCTTCAACTGCGAGTCTACATGGTTGGCTATGATAGCCACCCAATTGAAGGTCTAGTTGCAGGTAGTGATGCAGTAGAGGAAGTAGTAAATCCATGTTGAGAAATCTTGGGCATGGGGTTGTCTAAAGATCTGGCACATAAATATAATACCCGCCTAAATGGGCTCATTGAAATCCCCAAAAAGAATTTCCAACTTCATCTTTTTATGGTCCCTCTTCGGGGACTTTAGCCACTGAGAGTTGAGATATTGTCGAGAAATGAGAGAAGCTCCTTCAAAATCCTCAAATGACTTGGCCTGGGTGAGAACAATAGACCCTTTGAATTGAGGGATCCCTAGCCTTGAAGCGAAAGTTGTTGTGTCCAGATTGGCAATTGTTGTTGGATATTGTAACGGGCATGGATCAGTGAGCAGAAAAATTTGAGTAGGTGCATTGTAAAGTGTCGCGAGTTGGAGTATTAGCTCTAGTAATTGCACCTAGAAAGGGAAATTTGTAGCCTTAATAATGCCGGAGGTAGCCAAGTGGGTGGCCATATTATCTTTGTCAGCCTTTAGTTTGCATATGGCTTGAATTAAGCCCTGCATTTCAGCCCAAAGTCTAGGCTCTGTGTCTGTTATTTCCTGCACTTTGGAGTCCACCTTGGACCCCATGCGAATGCCTTCCTCAGGTATTTGCAGGTCAGTGGCAGCTTAACCAGCATCTTTTTGGCCTTGGTTTTGGTGGCCATCTGAGTGGAGGTAGTAGGAAGCTCCGGGCTATCAGGAGGGGTGATCACTTTAGACATTTTGACCAACTATCTCCAACCTGCAAGACCGAAGAACTGTTAGTATATGATTTGACAAAATTAATTTTCAAAGACTCTGGGGAATTCATCGTGAGTTTGCACTTGTCCAAAAATGTTAGCACACATCAAAAATCCTAGAGTATTAAGACCTACATGGGTTTGATTCTGATAAACACCTAGGGGCTCTAGGGTATTGAACTAAGTGACATAGATGGAATGAAGACCCAGGGGCTTCTCAGTACCCAGAGTCTGGAAGAACTATTTTTTGTCGACGTGACTGACAGGAAGCTGTATCGAGCTGACATGGGTCATCACGTAGCCACGTGATAGGTGGCATAATGGCATTAATGGCATCAAGTGGGCTGACACAGGGAAAATTGAATGCCAAATGGGATGGGGTTTGAATGCCCACTCATGGGAAATTAATCTCGCCATAAAGATGACATGACAGAGGAGAGAGAAAGTTGCGTTGGCTTGAACCAACAAGGTGGCGAGTTCAAACCATGGTGACTCCCTCTCGACAAGCTGGGCAAAGTGGTTCAAAACATGATGGAGCATGGCAAACTCGATAGGATAGAAGGATATACATGAGATATATATACTAAAATATAGAGGGTTGAGGCATTGCAAGGGCCAAAGTGCAGCTCGCAGAACAATGATGACATATACACAATATATACAGAGTATTTACACAATGTACAAAATTTGCAGATGCCCAAAAGATACTCTACCACAATGTACAACATATACACCAGCTTACAACTGCATAGAGGGTGGACAAACCTCTGGTAGAGAAAACCCACCAATGGAAGGTAACCAAGAAGCAAAATGCAAAGGCAAAAAAAAAACACATGAAAGTAAAAACAAAACAAAAATGAGCACAAGCACAATAGAAGAAAAAGATAGAAAACTAGAGAACTAGAGGAGGGAGATGAAGGCCTACCTGGAATGCAAAGGATATGGGGAAAGATGAGCATGGGGAGAACTCTACAACAAGTCCAGCTTCAATAAACCACGAGCAAGCACTACAAATCAATGTTCAATTAGCCACTAAGCACAACGAGTAATTTGTTATTTAATTACCTTAATCACCTTAAAATCGCTTTGAGTGCTCTAAGTGTTTTAATCATGGTAAATGTGAAAATGATAGGTAACTTCTATTTATACCTTTAGGGTAAAAATAAGTTGCATTGTTTTCTCAAACTTTGGAACAAGCAAAATCTCCCCACTCTAGGCTCGGGGATTCCACGCAACGATACCTCCTTGCAAAAGAAGACATAATGGCAGAGAATCCCAGAGTCCAAAATATGGCTCTCAAAAGAACAAACAAACTCTGGGACCGAACCCCCAAGATTCAAGAAGAAAAAAGAAAAAGAAGGACAACCCTAGCGAAAGAAAATTCCGGAGGGAAAACAAAGAAAACAAGGGAAAGAGAAAAAGAAAAAAAAGGGGGACCCAACATTTTTCCTACAAAATGTAGGGACAGGTATGCAGGGCATAACAGGAACAACATCGTGTCATGTTGAAGGTGTGCCATTATCTACATCTAAAGGTGTACACACAACATCATGTCATGTTGAAGGCACACCATTAGCATCTCAAGTTGGTGAGGATCCATCTTTCACATCTCAATTTGAATGCATGTCCTCTTCGATTGAAGGTACACAATTGATACATAATGTTGATGATGTTTGTAATGTTGAGGCCACTCAATAGTTGAAAACACCTCCTAGAATAATTTACAGAAAGCCAAAATATTTGAGTGATATTGATACTAACATTTTGCAACAAATGCCTGACAAGATTCCTGAGCGTACTTGTCAAAGATATGCTATCCGTATTTGGAGATTATTTTTTCAGAATTTAAATATGACAGGAACATGTCAACTATTTGTTCAAATGATGAGAAATCTAAAATTTAGGCCAATCATGAAGATTCTTGGGCAAAGAATGATGGATGAGTCAAGTGAAAAATTTATTGTAAAGAATCTAATGACTGCATATGAGAGTGTGGGTTCTACATCGCGCACAAAAGATAGTAATGTCACATGATGTGTACTTACATCAACAATAGGAAGCACTCAAATGAATAAATCTTGACTCATTAGAAAGATAAGCAAAGCATTGAAAATAAGTATAAAGTATCTAATGAGAGCTGTGGGAAGGCGTTAAAGAATGGAAGATCCAAATAACAATGAGTTATGGGCATTTTCTGGTAGACTACTGTGGAGAGATAAATCAATTGTTGAAACTTTAAAATTCATGATTGAAGACTTTTGGAAGAATAACACACAAGTATCTCCCAATAAAAGAGATGTTTTAAGAAGGAGGATTGGTATTCGAGTCCGCATTCCACATCTGAAACATTTTTTGGATTCAACTCAGACATAATTCTTTGCAAAATTTATACATATGTATCCTCAATTTAAAATTAGTCAAAGATATTTTGAAATGGATAAACCTTTTTATGTGAAGATAAATCACACACGCATAACTTGTTGTTGTAGGGTATATATTGAATTTTCTAACCATTTTGATGTTTATAGGAATATATGTGTAGATTTGCATTCTTACAATGTTTTGCAGGATTGTAACATAAATGACCCACCTACATCTTCAAGGGAATTAATTACTACCATTTTATGTGAAAGAGCGGATGGTCAACAATTTTACAAGCTCGCATGCTTGAATGGTACATGCATAGATTGTGGTGGTTTGCAACATTTGCCAATTTTTCACCATATGGAGAGTACACATGCAATTGGGAATGAAAAAGTGGATTATGGAAAATATAAGATAGTCGCATATGCTCTATAAGATGGAAAGGAGGCTAAAAGATGTGATTTAGTAATTGAAAATATTCCAGTGTATCAGTTCATGGGTATTTTTTGTGACAAGATTGTGTATGATTATGCAAGGAATACACATAGAGCTTGATGGTTGGATATGCAATTCATGTTGTGCAAGGACACATTCCCACTTGATACCATTGTTTCAGTTGTCGAGTTCATAGAGAACTACACTCTATAACCACAAAATGAGGTGCAACATATTATAGCTCTCAACAAGTTGCTATATTTGTTCTTACAACATTTATGCATTCACCTGATAGTACAGAGGAGAACAAGAAGATATTGAGGGAGTATCATTGTTACACAAGTGATGATAATTTACATTCTATAGATTTTGTAAATTATTGCTTTAATCTATTTTATGGTGATTTGAGTAATAAGAGCATATCATATCGTCAACATATCATATATGGTTAGACAATTGTGCATCACAATTCAAGAATTCTCAGATGTTTTATTGGTTGAGTAGGATGCATATGACCACTGGTATTCAATAAATGTGGAATTTTATAGAGGCCGATCATGGAAAGGGAGAGCACGATGGTGCAAGTGCATGTTTAAAAAGGGCCTTAGCACGTGAAGAATTAAAGTACAAAGAACAAGCAACATTGTCAGATGTGAGATGTATCATCCAGTGGTGTAATGCTACAATGGGTCTAGGTAATGAATGTGAGTCTATGGTTTGCATATTGTTTTGGTTGATATATGAAACTAACATTGCACCATACGAGGATTATTGTACACTAACATGATCAAGTGAGCTACACTCTTTTGGAAGCTCTAATGCTAGTTCATGTATCATCCACACATGACATATGGCATGCTTTTGTTCATCATGCACAGATGAATAATGGGATGGGTGTGACTCAAAGGAATGGGTCAACAAATGGTCTACACAAATTTTGAGCCCACTTGACTCTTGTCGTCCCCCAGTAGCATTGAAATTGACACAAATAGAATCATCCATTGACTTTGACAGTTTGTCTGATCTAGTGCAACTAGGTAAATTGTCATCTCACAAATAGTCTCAAATTTAGTACTTTATTGTAAGTATTCATTAAATTAATCTCCTCTTTATGCTTCTATCATTACAGACCATGTTTTTTCTGTTATTGCACCTGAAGAAAATTATGAAGGGACATATTATTATTTGTTTCACTGTGTTGAGGCCAAAAAGAAATTGGATCACTTGGTTACAGATGATGAAAGATTAGAATACCCTACAGGAGCAGTGGTTGTAACTGGTACATGGCTTAGATGGTATTGTATGAAGAACCGTAGGTTGTGGTTGTTCGAGGATTGGGAGACACATTGGAAGATTCTTCATTATTCCAACCTTGTCACTTCATCAAATGTCCATTTGACCAAATATGGAGGAAAACCACACAATAAAATTCTTTGGAAGGTTCACGAGTCAGACCATGAGGCAATACTCGAGACAATAAAGGGTAGGGAAGATCCAACTGGTTCTTTGGACTAAAACTGAATCCAAAATGTTGTAATATCGAATCTAGTTGAATGAAAGTGCATATATAACATTTATATTTGTAAAGGAATTAATTCCCTTGAATCTACATTGGGTGGATTGTAAATTTCTCATGCATTACCCCTTATGTATAATGCGAAGTTTGTAAGAATTAATAACAAATTTTCTCTTCTATTTTTTGGGGCAATACCAGAGGTTTTCTCTTCTTAGCTCTTTCTTCCTGGTGCTCCTAATGAGCTGAGTTGTAAAATATTTTTCATCATTAATTAAAGACAATATGTTCACAAAATGAATTCTAGAAATATATGTTAAGCTTATTGTCATGTTTCATTCTAGCACATTATTTGTATATATGTATTTACAAAATAATCATTTAAACTATCGAATCGCATATTTAAACCATTTAAAAATATAGAAAAATTCTCATTGTGGCATCAAACCATCTCCTCCAAAATCTCTGGAATGCCAGGTGAATGCTAGGAATGACCCTCTCATGAAGGAAAAGAGGCTCGAACATTCCCGACCGCTATGGAACCAACTGTCCCTCAAGGTGCACTAGGCAACAAAATTGATGATATTCAGGAGTTTGTTTGTCAGAGCTCTTGAGTAGTATCAAAAATTCATCACATGCTATAGGACCATGTCATAGAGGCCTGCAATAACCTATCTCATATTTTGGAGATTCGCTTCCATTTTCATTTTCTGACCCAATCTCGGTTGATGCAAAAACTTGCAATATTGCGCAGTTGAAAGATGAAACATTACATATCTTGAAAACCACTTCTCATGGAATTGAACCATCTCCACCAATAGCTTCAAAATTTAGACTAAATTATAGGTATGAACCTGTCATAGAAGTGAAGAGGCTCGAACGTTGTCGACCGCTATGGAGCCAAGTGTCCCTCAAGGTGCACCAGGCAACAAAATTGCTGATATTCAGGAGTCTATTTCTTGGAGCTCCTGAGTGGTATCAATGATCCATTAAGTTATACAAGACCATGTCATAGAGACCTATGATAACCTCTCTCAGATTTTGTAGATTCACTTATGTTTTCATTTTCTGACCCAATCTCGGTTGATGCAAAAACTTGCAATGTTGCATAGTTGAAAGCTGACACATTGCATATATTGAAAACCACTCATCGTGACATCGAACCGTCTCTTCTAATAGCTTCAAAATTTTGGGTGAATGCTAGGAATGACCCTGTCATGGAGGTGAAGAGGCTTGAACATTTACGACCGCTATGGAGCCAAGTGTCCCTCAAGGTGCATCAGGCAACAAAATTGCCGATATTTAGGAGTCTATTTCTCAGAGCTCCCGAGGCGTATCGATGATCCATCAAGTACTATAGGACCATGTATGGAGGCCTACAATGACCTATCTCAAATTTCATAGATTCACTTCCATTTTCCTTTTCCGACCCAATCTCAGTTGATGCAAAAACGTGCAATGTTGCGCAGTTGAAAGCTGACACATTACATATCTTGAAAACCACTCATTTTGGCATCAAACCATCTCCGCTAATAGCTCCATAATGTTGGGTGAATACTAGGAAAAACCATTTCATGGAGGCGAAGAGGCTCAAACATTTTCGACCACTATGGAGCCAAGTGTCCCTCAAGGTGCACTAGGCAACAAAATTGCCGATATTCAAGAGTTCATTTCTTGGAGCTCCTGAGGGGTATTGACAAGAACTCAAGTGATATAGGACTATGTCATAGAGGCCTACAATGAACTATCTCTAATTTTGGATATTCACTTCCATTTTCATTTGCTGACCCAATCTCGGTTGATGCAAAAACTTACAATGTTGCACAGTTGCAAGATGACACATTGCATATCTTGAAAACCACTCATCGTGGCATTGAACCGTCTCTGCTAACCCCTTCAATTTGATGTGTAAATACCAAGGATAACCTTTTTATGCTTCACAACTCATTCAAAAATTTGGGAACACAATGTACTATACATCCCTTAACATTCTTGTAGTGCCCTAAATAGGTCCAGGTGGTCAAACTGCTCCAATAGGACTAAAATTGGGTAGGATTGATATTTTTATCTTATATGAAATATTATCATTTTATTAAGGTGTTGAAAGGAAAATTACGAGTCTAGGTTTATGAAATGAAACATGCATATTCTCATTAAGTATGAATCATTCAGTAACAATATACATAGATATATGTTCAAGCATAAATATAAGACATAAGCAATTTACAAAGCATAAGACATCCACACAAACATAAAGTAGTCTACATCAGTACACGTGATATATTCGTAGAGCATGAAGACAAATATATATGTCCAATAATGCCATAGATCAAATATGTCCAATAAAATTAAATTGGCCTCATGAAAGAAAAATAGATATAGAAAATTTCACTTATATAATATACAAAAAATATGTCTAGTAATTCCATATTTCCATACAATGATTATCCCTAATCTAGTCATTTCGCAGAAGGGGAAGAAAACAAATCTTGGGCTATCTTCGATCATCGCATCGATGGAGATGTAGTACAGACTCTTTTGCAACTCGAGCTGATAAAATAATAAGTATAAACATCAATAACTAATATACATAGGAATTTAATTATAGGATGACATAAAATATAATATTTTCTTAACGCTACCAAATAGCCGATATGTACATCCACCGAAGGGGCACGTCGACAATCTGGAGTAATGAGTCCCTACAACAATGATCAAAATAATATTTAAAATATATACATGAATATCATTACAAATTTCAATACAAACTATTAAAATAACAACTCTAATTAAGTAATCTCTTTCATACCTCGGTCAATGCATCAAAACTAGCTATAGCTATAGCTATGCCATGATTCAAACTATCATGAACAAAAGGAGGAGTCTCTGATGTTAATAACTGAAAATGAAACAACAAGAGTATTATGTAGTTATCAAGAATACCTATAATATTTTACAACCCCACTAATTAATAAATGATACCTCTGTGAAGGTGCCACTGCATCCTTCAGTGTGCGGTGTCGATGTCGTAGCTCCAGCATTAAACTAGTGAGCCATATGTATGGTAATTTATTTAAGACAACTATTAATATAAGAACAAACCACTGACTTGTTAATTATAATGCATTATTATTATTATTATTATTATTATTATTATTATATGGACTAAATGATGTCATCACAAAACCAAGTGAAGGAATGTGATCATTTTCATGACAACTTTAACTTTGGATTTTGATAATATTTTGTCTACTAATTTAGTTATTCATTCATTTATTAATTAAATATAATCAAGTAAATCAAATCAACATGCAAATAAACATACCTCAATGAAATGTGAGCGAGGCCCTTTGCTGTCTAATGTCAATGTCAATGGTTCATGAGTGAACTAATGCACATGCACAATAAGTTATGAGACAAACATCCATATAATTATAGAATAATCAAATGTATACTTTAAAAAATATTTTATTCGATACATACTTGTGGAGTTGATGACATAGTGTATAAGGGGTGTGGGGGATCATTACCACTATAATCGAGACTCTTTCCCTTAATTTCCATCATAAACAATAGATTCTAATTTAAATAAATTTATTCATTTAAAAATGAAATATGATCAAATAAATTCAATGAACTTGCAAATATTTACCTGTGTATCAATGCCAAATATTGCATTGAGAAAATCATCAGTCATCAGTCCATCATCCTCTTCCTCTCTCTCGGCAATACCAAATGTGCACAGGGATCCACAAGAATGACAATAATGACCCCTCGCAGACCGACCATGGTCACCCTCGACAAGAGGAGTGGCGCATTGAATGAGAGTCTGTGTCAGAGCACTAATCATGCCTAGTGTGTCCACCTACACATGTTACTTCATATTGGAAGGAGTACTCACATGATCCACCTGTGGCTTTCCAATAGGAAACCTAGGTGCATTAGGGTCACGATGTGCCATAGGTCTATCAAATGATGACCCCACACCTCTACCCTCAGACTCTAGAAAGTCAAAATAATTTGGCACTTGCTTCAAGACAAAATCATAATAGAGTTTCCTCGGGAAATAGATAAGAACCTCATGATTGTTATAGGGAGGGGAATCAAAGACCATCCACTATCTGTCCCAAAAATTTGTTTTTATATCTTCATTCAAGCACCAATGAATTGGGATCCTCCTTGTTGTAGTTTTAAGAGTTTCAGTTTCCCTTGTCTTTTTAAAGAGTTTGGAAATGTCAGCTTTTGTGATTTCTTTCTTTTTTATGTCCTCATATGATAGTTTATTTGTATAATATTGTTTTTGTTCTTCTCTTTTGTCGTGCCATAAATTTAGTTTCCCACTAACAGAACCTATGTGGGTCAAGATTAATTCTAATGATTTTGAAGGTGTTGCCCTCCTACTTAAAAATTTTATTTCTATTTTTCCTCTTTCTATTTGGTTTATCAAGTTTTCATGTGTTCAAGGAGGAGGTTTCTCGATTGGTGAAGGCGGTTGGGGTTCCTTTTCTTGGTTATTTTCAACATCTAATTGTTCATGAGGAGAAGATGGAGGGTTTGGTTGAGGATTTTCTGTGGGGAGATCATTCCTTCCTGGCAATTAAAATAAAATATATTTTAAAAGTCTAATTAAACATAAAATTTAAGACAAGAAACTTAAACAATCAAATCTGATCGAAAACTAAAAATTAAAACTAAATTTCAATACAAATAAGATACATGGTTGTATAATCACTTACCTCTTCTTCTGGTTCAACCTTGATGACATCGTGGAGCCATTTTTTGCTTCAGTTTAATAGGGAACATTCCCTATAGGGCGCATGCCCTATGGTTTAAAAATCCCAAGCCATAGGGCATGCAGGCTATAGGGCGTGCACCCTATGGCTTGGATTGCCCAAGCCATAGGATGTGCATCCTATAGGGTGCACACCCTATGTGCGTATGGGGGACCAAAAAGGTATTTGGCACCTTTTTGGTCGCCCATATTGGTGCATATAATATTGATCTGTGTGTTCCTATGAGATCTAGGAGTTACTATGGTGATATATACTTCATGTTGTTTGTTGATATTTTTCTAGAATGATGTGGGTTAATTTTCTTAAAAGAAAAAATTTGAATCTTTTCACATGTTTAAGATCTATAAAGATAGAGTGGATAAGGAGATAGGCAATACTTTGAAATGTCTTAGATCTGACAGAGGAGGTGAGTTAGTTCACATGAGTGAACTACTTATTGTGAAGATTAGGGAATTTAGAGACATGTATCTACTCCAAGAACACCTCAACATAATGGTATTGCTGAAAGAAATAACTTAGATCAATCATTGATTGTGCAAGGACATTAATGATTCAGAAAGGTGTTGCTCAGACCTATTGAAGATTAGCGGTGAGCACTATAGTTTACACTTTGAACCTAGAGTTCAGCTAAATAAAGGTGCAAATAAAACTTTCGATGAGCTGTGGTATGGTAGAACACCAAGTGTTAATTATTTCAAAATCTTTGGAAGTAGATCCTACATTAAAAGAGATGAAAATTTTGAAAAGTTTGATCAAAGAATGGATGAAGGGATATTCTTAGGATATTCCTCTAAGAGTTAAGCTTACAAGTGCCTAATCAAAAGAACAAATAAGATAGTGGAAATTTTTAGTGTCAGAATAGATGAATTTGTTAGAAATAATAGGCACTGGGAGGGGGTGAATCAGGACTAGAAAAAGTTCCAGAATTATACTAAATTTTTTTAACAATATCAAAAGAAACTTCCACACTATGAATCATATAAATGTAAGTGTAAAGTAAAAGTACAATGAATAAAGTAACAACACATGTACACACAACACTTAGATTTTTATTGTGTGAACCCTTGGTCAGAGGGAAAAACCAAAGTGGGGATGACACCCACAATCTTCTCACTACAGTAGAAAATAATAATCTGTTAGGAATTTACAATATGTCACTTTCTAGGTGACTCACCCTATTTTACATATTTAAAAAAATCTTGAACATAGTTTTTTGGTAAAATTTAATTTAATTGAGATTTGAGACTTGTACCA
>MU223753.1:2891454-2939769 GCA_018584345.1 Thuja plicata
TCAGCATGCTCATTGTATTTGCCAAATTTATTTATTTATTACAGTAATAGTGCAGCTGCCACTAACAAAGTCGGTTCTCCCTTCTTTGGAGGGTTTCCAAACTAAATGTTTCATTCTCTCCATCTTTTCTTCTTCTATTGACTGTCATTTAATTTTTAATTAAGTACCAAAATACGAATCGCTTGTTTATGTATTAGTATATTTGGGAGAAAACGGATACAATGTGACTGTATTGATACAAATTTACTCATGAAGTTCGCTTTATTTTTATGTCTAGGAAAAAAATCTACATTTCCGGTTTCGTTTTGTTTAAGAGGGAATGAAATATTTGTTTGGGGAAACCCCCATGTGAAAGTACGTTCTTGGGAGCTAGCTGTCGTATTTGAACATAGGTATGCCCAATGCATTGATTCTGCAACGTCTTTGTCGAACTAAAAACCTTTCTTGGATAAAAAAAAGAACCGTGTTATATATATACTCATATTTACAAAAATCAGTCTGTGACCCCTAAGCTGGGCGTAGCTACTATGTGTTTGCAGAGCACCATAGTAGATGTTTTACTCTCGACGTTGCAGTCCTTAGTATTAGGATGCCTCGGGCCGGTCTTCCTTCGTAACGCATTAGACACTATGAGCTATAGTAGGAATTTTGAAGTTCTTTTGTTCTGATTCTCTATTACGGTTGCATTGTCCATAGCAATTTGCATGTGAAGGATGAATCAATGCTATCAATTATGAACAATTGGTTTACCATGCATCCTATAAATCTCTGAATCCGTAACATGCATCTATTGAGTATCTTATTTACTATAATCATCATTTCGTGCGAGTATGCAGCGCCCCTTTTTCCATCATTTCGTGAAGCTGGTCCTCCAAACACCAATGAGATATTCTCATTTTAATCATAGATGCTAAACTTAACCAACACTCATTTTAATCACAGATGCTAAACTTAACCAACACTGTGTCTATTTTCTTTTTTCTTCTCATTCATATGTTTATATGGGTTGTATACATCTAAAAATGGTCAAATAAAACATTAATTAAATTCAAGCCATTTAGATTAATTAAAATAAAAATTAATTAACTATGTAATTGAATTAATCATTTGATTATATAGTTTATTAATTAATTAAATTTAACACATTAAAAAATCATACATCGCTAATTAATTAATTCTTTTCATTAAATTCCTCCTACAATCTCTCACCTACCACTACATTACAAAAACAAATCAACCAATAGAAGAAAAGGAAAGAGAACACATGGATCACTCCAAAGCTTTTCTATCTTGACTATTCAATCTTGATAATCAATCTTGTCCATCCAAAGGGGACATATCATCAACCCCTAATCGTAATCATGGCTTTATCATGGTTACCTAAACTCACCCTCTTCACTATGGGAAATCCTATAAATAGGATGTATAATTCAAGTTAATGATCAATTTCCATTTTAGAGAAAAGTTATCATGCTAGTCTAAGCATTGCAGATCATTTGAGTAGTGTTATAATGTTCAATCCCGCATTCAAAATTGTTTTCATAAGCATGTTACATTAAATCTTTCATTCATTCCATCATTAATATGGAGAATTTGCATCATAGTTTAGCAATCTTGATCATTTAGAGTAGGATTTGCATCACTCGTCATAGCATCATTGGTCATCTTAAATTCTCATTTTCTAGGTTGTAACTTAAGGATCTTATTGTAGTTGAGAGCATAATTCAAGTCCCTAGAACTAGAGATCCATATAATGCTCATGGCTATTTCAATTCAATTTACTTAATATTGTTGTTTATCATGATTTTGATTTTGAGTTGATTGATCATACTAATTTTCTATGAAGGTTTGTAGTACTTTAATTACACATGGGGGTTCATGTTAGGATGTTGGTAGGTTGCATTGTTTACCTAGCCACGTAAGGGATGAGTTCTTTCTCTTTAAAATAAACATGTTTAGTATGTTGTTTTCAGTTAAGCCACCTATTATATCCGTTCCAATTGACAATCATGCATGTATATATCTCTTCATAAAGACATATGCTATCATTTAGGGGTAATGGAGTAGTTTATATGATGTCCAACCTAAACAATGAAGTTGATGGTGCCCTATTTTCAGGTGCTAAAGTCTCAGATTGAAGGGTATTTTAGTCAATGTTAAAATAGAGTTAAACTAGATGTTGGAAAGCTAGAAATCTATACATACTAGTACTTGCACCTTGGAGTGGTGCAATAGTTACACCAAGAGTATTATATATATTAAATGATGTCGTTATATTGTTGATATGGAAAGTTTGGTCATATTAGTTTTGTTACATAGTGACATATCTGGTGGAATAATTTCATCTCTACTATTCAATACGTGCAAAACAATTACATTTTATTTTTATAAAATTAATTTTAATTCATAAAATTTAATTTTACTATATTATTTTAAGGATCTACAACATTTTCTCTTACTATGATAACATGTGTCATAGTTAATTTTTAAAACAACACCCTATGCAAATTTCCCGCTCATTTTTTTTTTTGAATGCTAGCTTCGACCCCTGCTCTGTCAGGGATCCCAGGGAGCACGGTGGTCCTCGGCACAGACCTGTTCCTCATGCTTTCTTGTAGGGATGGCAGTGACTGGTGTGTAGTTCCCAGAGTCGTGGATTCCTCCTTTTCCTCCTTTGTGGGGTCTGCTCATCTGCAGTGTCTGGAAGGTGGGGATATTCACCGCAAACATGTGGTGGAAATCAAAGAGGGCCTTGCGAGGGGCTAGAAAATTGTAGTGTTGGGGAAAGAGCCTCCTGAAACCTCTGCTCCCCCTGTTTTCTTAGTAGGTGAATTTGGGACTGAGATTACTGTCCCAGATGGTGTGGTTGAAGGCATTTCTGCCTCTCTACAACTTGATCTGGTGGGGAGGTTTGTCACTTTCAAGCCCACCATAGATATGGTTTGCAAGTGGTGTACTGCCAGATGGAAGGTCAAGGGAACTATGTCTATATCGGCTATGCAAGGGGGGATGTTCCTCTTTCAATTTAACGTTGCAGAGGACTACACTCTTGTCTCTAAAGGAAGTTGGTGCTATGAAAAACATGCACTACTAATGGCCAAATGGAAGCCAGGCTTCAATCGAGAGGTGGAACTGCAAAAAACCAGTGTTGGTGTGGCTCTGACTACTCGGTTTACCCCTTGAATTCTGGGATGATAAGGTGCTATGATGGATTGGGAACTCATTTGGAAGCTATGTGGCAGTGGACACGGTCACTGCCCAAAAAAATAGGTTGGTATTTGCAAGATTCTGTGTGAATGTGACAATGAATAACCCCCTCCCCAACTTTGTGATGCTTAAATCCAAATGGGGGAACTGGAACTAGGCCATTGTGTATGAGAATGCCACTCTACACTATCAAAAATGTGGTAAAAATAGGCATGTGGTAATAGAATGCAAGGTATCGACTAAGATTGATGAGAAAGACCCTCAAGGGCTTGCTTCAGTGGCCTTGAATGTAAAACATGGTGAACAGGACCAGGCTACTGGTTCTACAATGACCACAGAGGCCCCTCCCCCCTTGATGAGGGTCAGTTGCCTGCTCTTGGGCTGGGGGAGAAGGGGAATGGAAAGGTTAAAGAGGTAGAAAAGGTGGTAGACCTAGAGGAAGAAGAGTTGGTTGATGACCTAAAAGTGGCCCCTAACTCTCACAGAGGAAGCCCAAAAGGGGTAGAAAATAAAGAAGTCAACATTGGGAAGAAGGCACAAGTGTCTAAATGCATTTTGACTAATATAACTGCTGAGATGAGTATTTTAAGAGACGAGGGCAAATTTCCTCCCCAATCCATATTGGGTCAGGATTGGTAATGGAAATACCAATTGTATCCCACTCACCGCCATCGACTAGCCTCTTTGACTGGTCAGAACCTAAAAGGAAAACCAGAAGCAAGAAGGGGGATGAAAGTGTGGATACCAAAAAAAAAGTAGATGTGGGGAATGAAACCAAATTGGGTCGACCTTCGACGAAATTGGTTAGAGCAAAAGAAGCAGCAAGGGCCATTGCCAATGGACGAAAGTCAACCCTAGAAGACTCCAAAAAAATAAAAGATGAAGTTCCTCTCATGGAACATAAGGGTCATGAACAGCCCACAAAAATAGTTCGCTCTAAAGAAGTACATTCTTGAGTTCAAGTTTGACGTGGTTCTTATTTAGGAGGTTAAAATGAAGTATCAAAACTTCTCTTTGCTGGTTGACAATATTTGGTCGGGTGTGGCCTTTCTGTATAGTGAAGCTGATGGGGCCTCTGGAGGTGTGGCCACTCTCTGGAACCATAGTAAGTTATCCATAAATGTTGTGTCTATTTCTCATAACTTCCTTGTTGTTTTGTTTACTTGGGATAATATTTATTGGTACTGTTAGGAATAAGGTGTCTAAAACTTGGATAATTCCTATTCTTGTTATTATTGTTTGTAAAATGTATTTCTTGCAAATAATGTTGATGTGTCGGCATCTTGAATTGTGTGTAAGGAGATCATGGCTAAAACGGTTATGATAGATTCCTATGACACGTAAGAGCTATGTCAAGAAGATTCAATGACAGGTGAAGACATGTGGCAACTGATAAATTTGAGTACTGTACACTCTTCCCCAATCGTGGGTTTCCCATTTTCTCAGAGAATGGTAAAACCCTAATACGGTTATCTTTGGGAGTAGCCCTAAAAAGTGAAGCGCATGATATAAGCATTTTTTAGGGTTGCAAAGAGACATGATGCGAGTGTATTGTTGGAACGTTTTATGCTGCCGTGATTTTTCTTCAAGGTTTTGAAATCTTTTGAAAGAACTTGCATTGCAAGTGTATTGTAAGCTACAATAGTTTTGATCAATACATTGTGTAGGTTTTGGAGTGCTGGGGTTTTTTACCGAAAGTTTTTCCCCAGGGTATATCTCTGTATCGTTCTCTATTTTTTTGTATGCATGGTATGTGGTTTCAATATCTTTGTTAAAGTAGTTAACGAATCTGAAATTGTAAGGGTTTAAAAGAATTTGCACAATACTTTCCTATTGAGATTAGCGTAGGAAGCTGTTTCCGCACTTGAGTTTCCTTACAGGTACTTGTATAATATCTATGCTCCTAACACTAGAGGTGAATGTAGTAGAATCTAGGGGGAAATATATAACCTCACAGAAGCTAATCATTGCCACCCCACTATGTGTGCGGGGGATTTTAATACACCCTTATACCCCTCTGAGAAAAGCGGGGGCACACAAGACTACTGGGAAAGTATGCAGGAGCTAGCTGGTTTTATAAGACACAATGACCTGGTTGATCTGGACCTACAGGGAATGGGATTTACTTGGTCCAATAACAAAAAAGGGAGACACCTCATACAGGTTAGACTGGATAGATGGATGTTATCGGGAGGTTGGGATATTACTCCCTTGCTCAGCCTCTCTCACCTTGCAAGAATGGTTTCTAACCACTCCCCTTTGATCCTTGACTGGGAAGAGAGGAAACGTAATGGACCCCATCCATTTCGTTATGAAATCATGTGGCACTCTCACAATGATTTTGAAGAATGTGTTAAAAGATGGTGGAATACCCTAGTGAAGGGAACGACTATGTTCAAAATTGTTGAAAAGTTGAAAATCATCAAAAGGGAGGCCCAAAGGTGGAGTAAATCCAAGTTTGGTGACATCTTCCAATGCAAAAAAGATCTTGAGGAGAAACTTACTCACCTCTAGAAGGATATGGCTATGGGGGAGGATACCTTGGAGGAGCACTAGAAGGAGGAAGAATGGAGAAACAAATAGAAACAAAACCTCAAGAGGGAGGAAATTTTATGGAAGCAAAGGTCATGAGTTCATTGGCTGGAGGAAGGTGACCGAAACTATGCCTTTCATTTTTTCCCAAAAAATTCTCTTTATCTAAAATCTCTAAAAGGATAAGCTTAAACTTGGAAAAATAATTATTCTTTTAATCACACTTATAAAGAAAAAAGATAAATAAAACTTCTAGAGATCAAAGAGCATTGCACTCAAATTTTCATATTTGAAAAAAAAATACTTAAGCTTTTAAATAATAGCAAAAAACACCCAATATTAAGGTCACTTTAATAGATTCTCTCTTAATCTCATTTGATTGGCAGAAGTTTCATTCCACTCTCTAATATTGAAATTGGAACCAAATAAAATAACTATTCAAATAATTAATATTTCTATCTTGACCATAAGATATGCATCATCTCAAATTTTCATATAAAATATTCACTATAAATCATCATCATCATCATCATAAAATAATTATTCATGACCAAATTTAATTTTTAAAAATAATTTTTCTACCTTTACTTCCATAATTAACTTTTAAGAAAAAAACAATCTTACCAATTCTAATAGATCACTAACCTTTTTCTAATTTCACAATTTCAATAAAATATTGAATATTAAAATAGCCTCTTCCATTATTTTAGCCTAGAATCTAGGTACTACTTTAATGAATTTATTTTAGGCTTAAGAATAGAATAGAATTAAGTTAGAGGAAATAAATACTACTTAATGCTTATGAGATATATTCATAATGCACACTAAAAAGATCCACGTTCTAAGGTGGGGTTTAAATGTAATAGATTCAATTTTTTCCCACCTCCTAAACAATTATCGAGATTTTTCCTATGTTTCCTACCTAATTCTTATGAGATATATTCCTAAAAAAAAATTATTTCTTTGATTCTTAAAACAAGTTGTTATTCATGCTAAAAAGATTCCACCAAGTTTTAAAGTGAGGTTTAAATGTAAGAATAATAGATTCATTTTTTTCCCACCTCCTAAATCCTCCTAAATAGTTGCTGAGATATTTCGTATGTTGTTAGTTAAAAATGCTAGTTTATTCCACTCTTAGTTATTTTTTCGAAGGCAAATTTTGAACTTTTGTTACTAAGAAGGGCTGCTAGATTGGTTAACAATTATGTATTTCAAGTCATACTAAACATTTCTCAATTTTTAAAAATAAATGGCAGAAGGAGTTGGAGGAGCTGGAATTTTGAATGCAAGTGGGAAACAGTCATCGTAGAAGTCAGACTCTGTAGCGGGAGGAGGTGATGGCGGAGCCCTGGCAGACCAAGGCAAGGAAGACACAACAAACAAGGACATGGGCCCATGCAAAAGATAGAGGGATCCAGGAAAATAGGAGGTGGGGTCTAAATACTCAGAATAGTCAGAGACCTCACATGGCAACAAGGAGGATTAAGCTTGGCATCATCCTTGGTTAACTTTATTCGGAACTAAACCCACAGGCAAGTCCTTTTTTTTGGCTATAGAAGATCTATCTATTAAGGAAAAGGGAAAGTATGTTATCGCTTTAGTGGATGAGCTCATAGACCATAATATTGCAACATTTCCCTCACCTTGGTGGGAAAGTTTGCATGCTCTAGATGTAATATTGATGTTGTTAGATCCTTTTCCAAGAGAAAATGGAGTTTAAAGGGCCAAGTTGAAATAAAAGCTATGGCAAGGGGTTTTTTATCCTTTGAGTTTTCATGTCCTGAAGACTATACCAAGATCCTAACCTGGACTTGAATGACTCATTTTACATCCAAGCCCTGATTTGGGTTAGATTACCAGAATTCCCTCTGGAGTTCTAGTTTGAATATGTCTTAGCGAGCTCCTTCAGTGAGCTGCTTTCTATTGACCCAATGATAGTGGATAGAAGGTGCCTCACCTACGCAAGGATCTGTATAGGTGTCAAAGAAGGGAAAGATATGCCAGAGGTCATAGAAATCCACTCAAAGTTAGGAAAAAAATTATAGAAATTGGAATATGAAAGAGTTCATTTTGCATGCTTTCACTGTAAGAAGGCAGGGCATATGGCAAGGATATGCCCAGTTATTGCTAAGGAGAAAGCTAAGAAAGCCCAAAAGCCAGAGGGAAAATCTAAGGATCATACCACTGATGCCTCAATCTCTATGAATCCCCAAATTGTTTCATAGGTCTGGTGGGGAAAGGAACCATCATTGGATCAACCTTGCAAATACGGGGAAGGGGATGAATCAACTAGTATTCAGACTGAGGATCCAATGGACAACCCTAAGATGCTGCCAAACTATTTGGACTTGATACCATTTGTGAATGCAACCCCTATCTCAGAGGGAAGCATCCTTAAAACCTCTAAAGACTTGTGTTATGAAATCAAGTTTCCTCTTTCTCCCTCTTTGCTAGCTCCTCGATCCCCAAAAACATCCTGGGAGATTGGTGTTTTCTTGCCAAGGTAGGAACTCCCAATGGGCATTTATGAAACCCTAAAACCTTAGGGTCAGGAAATGGATCTAGAGGATTTGCTAAACTCGGCTACTCTGGGGATTTTCACCAAAATGGAAGCAATGTTTGCTAAACACAAAGAAGGGAAGGAGAGTGAATGGACTAAGGTAAAGAACAAAAAAAGTAGTAGAGATCTAGCCCGGATATCTCCAGCAACAACTAGAAGCAAGAACAAAGCTGATCTAGGAGGAATAAAGAAAATGCCAGGTCGAAAATCTCTATTCCAGATTTGGCAAGAAGAATCCTGCAAGAATATAGCGGATGGAACTCAACAGACCATCCAACAGCCCACACTCCAAGTTATAAATGAATCTTATATCTTGGAAGATTGTGGTCTTAATGGACCGCATAAGAAGGACGTAATAAGAAATATGATTAGAGATCATAGACCTGATGTTATGTTAATCCAAGAAATGAAGATGAATAATGAAAAACTGGTTGGTATTAAATTCTGCAAGTCGATGGATAGGATAGCCATTAGCTTGGATGGAGCCTCTAGAGAGTTGATGACTCGGTGGAACTCATCTCTATGGAATGCTAACATTGTCTATGGAGAAGGTAACATTCTGATTCTTAATCTAAAAAATTTAAAAACTTATGATAGCTGGTACATTATCAATATCTATGCTCCAAACTCTAAAAGGGGGCGTAGAATTTACTAGGATAAACTTAGAGGCACAATTTCTATGTTAGATTTATCCAAATGTATTATTATGGGGGACTTCAATACCCCTCTCAAAGTTGGGGAGAAATAGGGAGGGATAAATCCAAAATATGACACTAGGTAGGATCTCATGGACTTTATCAATGATCTAGCTCTGCTAGATGTGGACCTTCAAGGGGATAATTTTACTTGGAGAAATAGGAGAACCGAGAGTGCTTGCATCCATGTTCGGCTGGACAGAGCCTTGATAATGAGTGATTGGTTGAACTCCCACAACAGTAAACTTTCCACTCTAGTGCAAATTGGCTCGGATCACTACCCCATTTCCCTAGTCCTTGACCCACTTATCAAAAAAAGGCACTTCCCCTTCAGATTTGAAAAAATGTGGACCTCACATCCTAACATTAACATTAAAATTTAGGAATGGTGGAATATCGAGATCAAAGGTTCAACAGTGTTCAAAGTTTCCAAAAAATTGAGAAATGTCAAGATTAATGTAAAGGTCTGGAACAAGAAGGAGTTTGGGGACATATTTTCCTACAAGGAAAATGCAATCTTAGACCTTGGTCTCATTCAAGATCAAATCCAAAGAGACGGGTATGATGAGTCTAATCTCATTCTTCAAAAACAAAAGCTCTGAAAGTACCACAATGTGATTGGCAGGGAGGAAATGTACTGGAAGCAAAGGTCTAGATCCATATGGTTGAAGGAGGGGGACCAAAATACTCATTTCTTCCACCTCTCTACTATGAGACATAGGGTTGCCAACAGAATCACCAGCATTAAAAGAGGAGACCAAATTATGCAGGAAGACAAAGACATCTCTTGGACTGTTGTTGACTTCTTTAAATCCCTTCTGTCTAAAGATCATTACTTGTCTGAGAAGGACCAAGTGAATCTTGTGAACACATTCCTTCTGTCATTTATGAGCACCAAAATAAATCCCTGTATGCTATCCCCAACATGGCTGAAGTTAAAAAATCCCTGGACTCCCTTCCCAGCAACAAGGCCTGGGGTCCTGATAGCTTCCTCATGTTTTCCTTTCACAAGTTTTGGGAGGTTGTCGAATTTGATCTAGTTAAAGCAATGCAGGAATTCTTTGGGTCCAAGAATATTCTTAAAGAACTTAATGTAACCTTCTTATGCTCATCTTGATGATTCTAGGGGAAGATTCCATGTATCTTTTCAGACCCATCAGCCTTTTAAACTCATTCTATAAGATCATTTCAAAATTCATTACTATCAAAATTCTCAATGTGCTACCTTCCATCATTGCTCGCCAACAGTTAGGTTTTTTCCCAAGCTATAAATCTTTCCAATGATTATATTTTAATATATATTGAGTTTATTAAGACTTTTCTTTTAAATTTTAGTAAACATAGGTTGTCTGACCATTTAGCAACTTCTTTATTTGACACTCTTGAAAAAATATTAAATTAGGGAAAAAAAATTGTAAAATTATCTAGGAAATATGTATCTATGTTACCTTTCTCTAAAAATAATAAAAAAATGAATTTTGATATATACAGATCGAGTTAGAATGATCCAAATGAACCTATGTCCAAATTATAGTTAATGTCACTTCATAACTCAATAAACTATAAAATATTCAACCAACTTAAATGAAACTAATTGGATTCTCTAGATATTGGTGTTACAAAACTAACTTCAAAAGAATTACATTCATATCAATTTTATAAAAAAAGTTATGTTGATCAAAGTGAGTGTCACTCTTGAAAAATATTGATTTTTCAGACAAGCCAATTTTTGAAGGAGAAGGAAAAATGGATACAAATAAATTCCATTTTTTTTAAAATATATATTTATAAACTAGAAACAAAATGCTAAAATTCACTAGTTTACATCATCTTCAAATTCTTAATGGTTTTACAACAATGCGTGTCCAAAAGCGAAGTGTATTTTTTTAGAATGTTCATTTCAGTGTCAAAGTTTGCCAAAAAGTGGGACACTATATTGTGGGATCACCCTGCTCTTACTTGATGTTAATTGTTTGCTTAGTCAATGTGTTAATTTGGTGGCTTTTACTTGTGTTCCTCAGTATAGGTACTAGAATCTTGGATGGGCACAGTTGCAGCATTAGCACAATTTCTTTTAGACACTTGACATAGTACCACTCTTATTCTTAAAAGCTTGTATTAGATTCACCTGTTACGGGTCAATATATGATCGATTATACTCTTGCAATAGAACATGACTCAGTTTGAATTTTATTGTAATAAAGTAATTACAATGGGTTATAAATGAAGATCTTGATATGGTTATGAGGTACTTATTATAGCACTTTAACATTAGAGTTCATGTTGAGTTGTTACCTAAGTAACGATATTAGGGGGCCCACAATGACTCATGCATAGAATGTCTGATATTTTCTCACTAATTCATCTATTATTTAATAAAATTTTCATGACTTTTAGTATTCAATACTTGATAAGTTATATAATTAATATTCTCATGATCATGAAAGTGTTGTAGTATGTTAAAAATATATATTTCCCCTTTTTATATAGTTTTTTCCCTTGTGGGTCTCGTATTAGGGCCGTTAAGTAAACAATTATGATACTCATCAAGAACACATGTTTGTAGGATAATCATGAAGATCTAGATTTTATTACTACACAAATTGAAGAGTTTTTAATGCAAATAATATGTGAAAGATATTTCAAAGTTAGGAAGATATGACATGAATGTAATTGAATGCCCTTAAATATTAGAAAATATAACTAAATCACACAAATTAATACTTAGTCAACCAAAGAGAAAAAAATAATGTGCAAAAATGGACTAAAATTTGAATTTAACGTCTACATAGTCAATGATTAAGTCCACAAAAATGGAAATTACCTTGGATATTTGAATTGTCAAATCAAGATGGATACCACTTATGTTAAAGTTTATGTACAAGTAAATTTAATAAATACAAGTCTTTAAATGATTATATATCAAATTGCAATATATGAGAATAAAATAAGAACTAAATGATCAAGCCTAACTTTACACAAGATTGTGTCATTTTATAATATATACATATATTAATACATTCTCTTAAAATTACCAGAAAACATATAAAAATGACCAAAATATACAAACTTTACCATTACAATAAGTTTTCAATTAAAAAATAAAATAAGTAATATTATAAAATGTTAAAGTTGTATAATTGATATAACTAAAAATAAGCAACATGCACATGTCCTTTATGCTCACAATTTAAAATGTGACATTAGTTATGTTAAAATATTATATACATTATAAGTATCACAATCTAAACATTATTTCATCTCCTCAATATACACTATCTAAATATTATTTCATCTCCTCAATATATACTATCTACTACAAAATATAATACATGGATGTTATTATTATCTAGTTGTCTAGAAAACAAGACAAAAATATTTACATAAACCTAGGAAGTAGATGTAGATGAGCCTTCATTGTTCCCTGAACCAGCCATATTTATTCCTCTTGTGTTGTCAAGAAAAGGTGAGATTTCTATTTGTAAATGAGGAGTATTAGAGGTACCAATAAATTCACCTTTTATTGCATTTAATCTATCAACTATCTCAGTCATATCATGTTGCTCTTGGGGTGACTCCCTTGTGCAAAACAACCCAATTTATATAAATTGGGTAAGACATTCTATTACCATTGATGTCTCTGATTCATGAGCATCTATAAGAACAAAATTATCCACCACATCTGATATTGTATTTGGAAAATGCATTTCTGTCCATTTTTGTAGATTGAGTCCTTCGGTGAACATATCATCTCTTGGTCTCCTCCTTTTTAATAACTCTAGAATTAAAATTTCATAACTACATACATCTCCTTTTGTAGTAAGTTTTCCACCTATCACATACTCTAAAAAATCAAATAAACATGGATGAAATAATCTTAAGTTATTTGAAGCATTTGATAGTTTATAAGATAAAGAAAACCAACAAAATGCATAATACAATAATGAGAAATCTATGTACCTAGTGCAATATAGCCAACAAACCCTTTAAGTGCATATGAAGAAGTCAAAGAATCTACAGAATTGCCGAAAATAATATTGGAAAGGCCAACATATTCTATGTATGAAGTCATGTTGTCTCTTAGTGGGACATTGTTGGGCTTGAGGTCATAGTGAATCACTTGAACAAAGCAATAGTGATGAAGATATTACATTCCTTCTACTATCTTCTCTATTTCTATCCTTATTCGATCACTAAATTTAATCTGCATCTAGCACCTTATAGATGATATAGCCATCTCTCTAAACTTTTATTTTATATGAATGACATAATTAAGGCTTTAAAATCAAGGTTCGAACATGCTAAAATGATTTTAATTACATTGAAGTGTCGAACTCTCGTTAATGCATTGCACTCTCTGTTGAAACTTTTGTGAGCATGTTCATCTTACAAATTGAGGACTTTAATAGCAATATTTGCACCATTCTTTAGAATCCCTTAATAAACTAACCTAAAACTACCAATTCCTAAAATATTTTCATCAGTGAATTCAGCAGTTGCACCTACAAGTTCTTCATATGAAATTTTTGGAGGACATACTTTGAGAGAAAGGGTAATAGAACATTTTCATGATCTATAGGAAAACACTACCAATAGAAGACACATAATCAAAATTGCAATGCCTACTACACCATGAATAATCACCTTTTTGGAAATTGATGGCTGTTTGTGATTGGAGTGAGAGCATGGTGGAAAGTTTATCCATTCGCCACAAAGGTGAAGATTCCCATTATTTTTTAGGCATTTAGTGTTGCAAAATATTCTCTCTTTGGGACCTCTCTTGTTAACCGATTTGAAGATAGATTGAGATGTTGGATCATTCTCATATTTTTCAAAGTCACAGGTATCATGTTTGACAAATTATTGTGACAAAGATCCATGTATTACAGATTTGGTAGATCTAACAGTGATGCAAGGATTGGCTCGTCAAATGCATTCCAAGAAAGATTTAGATATTCCAAGCCCTTGCAACTTACCAGTTCACTGCGAATGACCTTTGAGAAATCATTTCCAGAAAAATCTATAGCTAAAACCATAACCATTTTTCTCATTTCTAAAAAAGAACCTTGCGAGAAATTGTTGGAAATGTTGAAATAAAACTAGAGATTCTAGAGACCTGCAACTTCAGGAGGTATTTCATGTTAGTCTATTGTGTGCAAAGTCCACTGTCTCCAATATCTGGCATCTCCCTAAACTGACAGGTTTTTTTTTATTGATAGCTGATTGTGATTAAGATAAAGGTCTCTTAATTGTGAAAGCTCGCCAAGACTATCTGGAATTTTCCCTAAAAGAATGTTCTTGTGAGGAACAACAATCCAAGATTTTTTATTGGCCTAAACTTTCAGGAATGCTTCCCTGTAAATTATTTGTCCCCATATATTATCTTTCTTGATTTGAAAGTTTGCCAAGTGCAGATGGAATGGTCCCATTCAATCTATTTGCTTCCAAAGCTAACATTGCAAAAATGTGTGTGGTTACCAATATCATCTGGTATGTTTCCCTCAATTTCATTCGAATGCAATCCTAAAAGGAGAATGAATTTGAAAAGAGAACAACTGAAGTGGTCAAGACGTGAGTGACATGGTTAATTCCCAAATCAGGACACTATTAGAATAGGCAAACCATTTCTTCCACTCACAAATTGATTTCCCCACAAATTTAATCGTCTCAACTACTGTATTTTACCAAATTCCAGTGGCACTGTGCCACTCAGTTGGTTTAGCTCCAACTCCAGCACTTCTAGCTTAGTCCAATTCCCCATTGAGCGGGGTACTTCTCCATGGAGTTGATTTTTCAACAATACCACTTCTTGCAACTCTGAAAACCTTCCAAACTCCCATGGAATTGAGCCATTTAAGTGGCAAAAATAGAGAGCTAAAACTTGGAGATGAGTGCAATTTAAAAGGGCAATGAGGACAAACCCTAGTAAGTTGTTGATGCCAAGATTAAGCCAGTTTAGTTGACTAAGCATACCCAACTCCGCATAAATACCACCTTGGAGTGTATTCTCACCCAAATCAAGGATTCTTAAAAAGTACATGTTTCCTAAGAAAGGTGGAATAATACCTCTCAATTCATTTTGCCATAATTTTAAGACTTCTAAATTTGAAAGAAAACTAAACTCAGGGGAATACTTCCACTTAAGTGATTTAAAGACAACCGAAGCCATCTCAAGTGAAAGAGTCTTCCAAGAGACCTCAATTTGATGGTCGTATTGGCTATTTTTCCACTTTTGAGTCATATATGACACTTAAATTTTTAAATAAACCATCAAAATTTGTTATAGAAAATATAATACATTTAATTTAATAATATAAATATGTTATTATAATATATGTGATATATATGTATGATAAATATATGTTATTTTATAAAAAATATATTTATAATTTGTTCATTTTAAATTTTATTAATTTATAATATTTCTAAAATAAAATATATGATTTTTAGAAACTTATTTTACCATTTTAAAATATTAGTATGCAATATATATGTTTTTAGATTATTTATTATATAAAGCGTATAAACGTAGAAACTTTCTTGATTAATTTGATATTTTTCATATATTACTAATTTATAAATATTTTTAAATTTTATATTATTTTTATCACAAATAAAAATTTATATATAATTTATTTTATATTATTATTTAAAATATTTTCTAAATAAAATATTTTCTAAATTAAACATTAGTAACTTTGAGATTTTTGCATATATTATTAATTTACACTTATTTTCTAATTTCAAGAGTTAATAGCAATTATTTTTGAGATCAAAATGGAAGGAAATATTTTTGAAAAGGGGGGAAATAGATGGTATGATCTAGTTCAGTTCGCTTTTAAATTTGTTCAAAGTATCTAGTAGAAAATACAATTTCTCCCATTTTCCACCTTGAAATGACTTGTGATTTCTCTGCCTTCTATTTCGAAATGACTTGTGATTCCTCCACCTTTAAAGTTGTCATAACAAAGTTCTTGTAAAGATGATATGTTCACTTTTAATCTGTCACTAGCAGTTAAGTGCATTATGAAAAGTGAAATGCTTTTCGTTTGCTATGGAAAAATCTCAGAAAATTTGTACGAGTGATTATTTTCTCCACTTGATTTTCTTTGGCGCACAATTATTCGGCAAGCTATTAAGAAAATGAAATAGTTGGTATGATGACCTTGTAATGATGATCTTTCACTAGCTATTTAGCTTATAGTCAAAAGTGAAATGCTCTTTGTTGTACTTTGGAAAAAACTGGGAAAATTGGTCCATTTGTGCATTACTATTGGGACATTTTGTAACAACTACTAAGACATTTGGCAACAAGTATTGACATTCTTTAGTAAAATGACTATCAGTGTAAGAACATAGCGGATATCAGGCGAGCATTTTGAAATGACACTTTTGGACCACTTTGAGCTCCACGATCCCTACAGAGAGATCTGTGAATATGCAAAAGCCAAAACCTTAGCTTTAAGCACTTCACTCACCTATGGAGGTACACGAAGTTAGCCTAGGTGGCTACTACATCGTTTCCCCTAGACTTTAAAAAAATACACTTAAAAAAAAAACTAAAAAAAATCTAAAATTATCTACGATTTGAAAGTAACCGCAGGCTGCAACAGATGGAGAAATCATGGGTTAATCTGAATGGTTTTTAATATGTTAATAAGAGAATAAATAAATTATGAAATGGAGTTAGAAGAGTGAAGGAGTCAAAGAGCTTAGTGTGTGGCCTTTAAGATTGGCCATAAATGAGCAATGTAACTGTCTGATGTGCCAATGTTGAGGATAAGACATGTTGAAACTTGTAAACTAGGTGGAGTTAATGTCCAATACCTATCATCACTAAAACACATGCACATCAAGTGTAGTTACTCACATGATAAATAGTCGAAGCACATACATAATAATCCAAAAAAAAAAACCTAATGAAAGGATATTTTAGGTGCATAATCATTATTATGTATTCAAATGTTATAAAACAATTCCTTTCATATTTAATCCTAAATAAACATTATAAATATTCAGTTAATTTTAATCAAAGCATTTATATTTTACGTCATTTTGAGCATATATAAATCAAAACCCAAATCTGATAATAACCAAACATGGTAAAGCATAATATCATAGTGATCATTTCCACATACATCAATGATTTAGTAATATATCATCTCAATAACCATTCACACATGCATCAGTGAATCTCATGCAATCACCTAAAGATAAATATAAGCAAATATTCTTAGATAAACATAAACCACATATTGTCATATAACATCATGTCATATGACATAGAGTCATCATCACTTAATCACACTTAATCTACCATATACACCGATAGTTATATCAATATGTGCAAAATGAATCATAACTATACTATGTACATCTCACAATGCCAATACTAAAATACTAACATACGAATATTCATAGTATCACATCAAAGAGTCTAGCTTTGATCAACATAGACAAAAACAAAATGCAATCACGGTGAGCACTAAATGGCTCTTCAAATTCCTTTCATTTCTACTCTTGAATTATGTTGGCACCCATAGAAATTGGCATTACACGTACCATTTGGATTTTCTTGGATGTTTCTAAAGCCTTTTCCAATTTTATTGTGAGCCTATATAGTACAATCATGGATTTAATGAGACATTGTAAGGCATTCTGTCAAACACACTCATTGATTTCCCATTCTACGCATTCCATCTTTATTTAAAAACTAAAATTGCTTCTTGTTCTTCCAGATTATTGACCAGGGTCCAATGCTCAAGATGTCTTGCATCATTGGGATTAAGGTGGGCCTTTCAAATAGGTTGTATATTTATGTGTTCTATTTGATTTACCCCATAATTGAATTCTACGTGGGTATCGATGATGGAAAAAGTTGGCATGGACATTTGTAAATTGAAAGATAATATCTTATCTACTACATGAACATTTCTAGTGTGTCATAAAGTGTTTTTCTTTTTTCTTTATATTTCTCTTTTTCTTATTTTTCTCCTCTCACATTATTCATCTTGAGAATTGTCTTAGAGATTTCTATGGTCTAATGGTAGAAATACAAATAAAATGCATGTTCTTACTTAGGAAATTTATTATACACGTAGCAATAAGGGGGAGATGGGATTAAAAAATCTATTCCTATAGGGTGTTTTTCTCATTCTAAATAGATTATTAAAACCCTTGGTAGTTGGACTTAGCCTTTTTGATTTATTTGTTAGTAAATCAAATAATCATGTTAGGAACATTGTGGTCTTTAGGTCTATCTAGAAATCATGAGAGAATTCTAGGAGATGTATAGATGAATTGGATGTCAAAAAATTATTAACAATAATACTTTTCTCTATATTTATATATGACAGCCTATTTAACAAAAAAAAAAATCCTTTTACCTATATAGCGAATTTTCTTCCCACAAATAATTTAAGAAAGAAATTAATGTTTTTGTCATATATAGTTTGATTAGAAGTGAATTAATGGATGAGATTCTCTTCATATTAGTTTTAACATTTTTTATACCCTTTAAAGAATTTATTATATGATTATCATGTATTTGGAGATGAATCAGCTAGTATTGCAAATGAATTATGACCTTAATTTCTGGAAGAGATTGTCATAGTCATGTGGTAAAATATGGTTGGATGGTACTATTTAAAATATGTATAGCATGATTTATATTATGTTAAATTAGAATGTCATTTTAACTCCTTCTAGGAGGTAAATGAAGTATAATCTAGATAGTTTACTAAGTTTGATAATATTTGGTCAATTGTGATTGAACCCAAAATATCTTTTTTTTTAAAGATGGTTTCTTATTAAAAATAATATTGTAGGTCACTTTCTTAGTTTTAAGAATACATTATTTCTAATGTGTGGATTACATGAATCTTTGAACTATATATTTTAATTTTATGAAAAAATAATATGAAATTATTTTCAACATGTTTGTGTGGGCTAGTGTTCCTTCTATTTCATGATTTGATGTCTTGTTTCACAGTATTGAAATCTCTCCCAAAAGACTGGTTATTTATTTAATAAATTCAAATTCGTCTTGTTAACTAAAATCTTACATTTTGGGCTCGCGGCCTGCCTCGATTTGGGAGAGCTTCCCATGGTAAAGCACAATTTATGAGCTTTAGTCTTTTCCTAGCCCAAGTGTTACTCGAGGAATTGTTGCATCAGTGTCATTGGTGACATTAAAAAGTTTACTAGGTGTACTATAGTTTACATGGGGGGCTACCTGATTCCTATAGTCTAAAAAAGATAAATAATCTTATGTCTTCTTTAGATTAAATTTTTGTTGTATCTTTCCTAAGGTAAAAGTGAGGAAGTTTATAATTTCTAAACATAAGTCAAGTATTTTGTATTTATATGTAAGTTTGCGAGTAAGATAACTTATTTCAAGTAAAAATAAATATGCTATTAAAAGAAATTGTATTAAAAAAGTTGCAAGTTAAGTGGGACAAGATCTTACAAATGGTTCTAAACATATAACTATAGTTTGTGTTGTCGATCTTCAAGACTATGATGAAGTGCTTTTATCTACCTTTCTAGAATGGTGGGTAATGAAGTGTTTTATGTATATAGGTATTAACCTAATTGATCTAACACTTGAGACAAAATTAACAAGGATAATTTAAATTAGATGTTATCCTCCAATAGTTCTTTTATATGAGATATGCTTATGTGTGCTCCTTATTACTATGCTAGTCCTTTTTGATGCATTACAATGGATTATATAATTTAGCATAGTTTTTTCTTTCTCCACGTTTTTAAATTATAATATAATGATGGTTGGTTAAGCCTAGATAATGATTTTTCTAATTATGTAATATATTATATTTTTTTGTACTGACTAATGCTCTTTGACTCATATTTAAAAATATATTTATATTAAAAAATATTTATTGTGTGTATATTATAAGACCTTGTTCATTCTAAAATTAAATGCGACACTATAAAATAAAACATAATGAAAATAGGTAGCTAACTTTGCAAATGAAGAATGATTTCATTTATTTAAATTTCTTTGATTTGGCTACTGCCTCTTCTAAGATCGACATCTCTCTACCTTTGCAAATTCTCAAATTTTATCTTAAATTGGTTATTTTTCTGGGATTCGATCTATAAGTATAGGTCTCATCCATAGTTGTAGATTTATGATCTTATATGGATAAACTCAACCATCCTTTGTGTGATTCTCCAATCCTTTTCTCACATTATTAGTTTATTCATTTTTTCTTCTCATTTTAGATATCTAAGACTAGTGATATTTAAAAACACCTTTAGAAAATTATTATTAATATTGGGAGGAGACATGTTCTATTTGTTAAGCTCATTGAAAAATTAGGTAAATAATTGTGATACTCTTCAAGAATACATACGCTTGTAGGATAATCATGAAGATCTAGATTTTGTTACTATACAAAATGATGAGTTTTCCTCCCTTAATATGAATAATATGGGAACGATGCTTCAAAAATAAGAATATATGACATGAATGTAATTTAATGCCCTTGAATGAATTAGCACATACAACTAAATAATGTAAATTAATACTTGGACAACCTAAGACCAAAAGATAATGTGCACAAATTGACTAACATTTGAATTTAACTTCTAAATAGTCAATGAATATGTAATGCCCCGCCAGGGAACCCAGGAGAACTAACCTGAATATGACACTAAGTTTATGGAATACTAATTTTTTTTTTTTTACAAACAATAATGATAATAATGCAGAAGCAATACAATGAAGTACATGACATACACGTAAGAACAACTCAACATAGATAACAATTCTTGAGGGTTCCTTGATGTAGAATTAATTAAGCAAGATAATCTATGAATAACAACTATAAGAACTAACATAAATGATACATCATCTAAATCCAATAACGTGCATCTCATAATAAAATATCACATATACAATTGATACACAAGGTATATAGCCTAATCAACATCCACTGCACAAGTCGCAGGGTATGTAATAATACATAATAAATAATACAATGCATCCTCCAAAGGATGATAACCAATATCCCCATATGGTACAAATATATAACTCATATAACTAAACAAGTCTCCAAAAGACTAAGAAGATGAAACTGCAACAAGGAACATCCAAGCATGAAGAAGAACCTTTAGAATCTTAATGGTAATAAGAATCACTACCACCTAACTGCGTGGAACCAAAGGTCCACTCCCACTGTGTTGAGGAGATAGTAACAAGCCCACTCGCATGGGGTATACAAAAAGAATGCAAAGATCATGGTATACATGACATCATACTCAAATGCATAGGAAGATCCTAGAAGCTCACTAAACTACAATAATGAATACTAAACAATACCAGAGGTAACTGACACTTGTAGGATAACCTAAGCTATATACAGGGAAGTGTCATCACATAAGTCTACCCTTGAGTTACCCCTAGTAGCCACTCTTGGACTCTAGCCTCCAAGTGACTCTATTTGGCATAGTAATCCTTTCGTGCAGACAATGATCCTAACTCTCCCATCCTAGCATGTGATAAACTCAAGGCATGGGTAGAGGCCCAGTTATCTAATTGGTAAATTTTAAAACCCCTTAATGTTTCATATTTTCACTTATTAAGTAACTTGCCAATGAGATGCCCTAGTATCCTCTTAGGACCCTAGACTCATTGCAAGCCACTTCCCCTCCGTACACTTAGTTAACCTACCTAGGCTCATAACCAAAATAGATGAAGATATACATAATCTTGAATCACATCTTGCCCATACAGGAGCACATAGGTTCTCAAATAACCATACAATAACCACAATATCCTCATAAGACCATAAAGCACAACATATCCGAATTCAGGTTGGGTATAGAAATCAGGACCAGGACATCATCACAAAAACATGAAATGACTTCATACAAGATACCATGCAGAAATCAAAAGCCCTAAATCTCTGGCTTTACATCCTAAAGGTCATCTATCTCAATCAGATACTCGAAAACACGATAAAATCACATAACATTAAAGCATACATAACTCATTTCATCAAACACTCAAATACAATGTAGTATAATAAATACTTTTTCAGAATATATTAATTAATCACAGTGTTAACATAATTACAATAACGAGATAACGTTGTGATAACATTGGGATAAACAAATTTAGAATTTCCTATTATGCAAATCTATTCATCCATTAAAATTACTAACCAAATATAATTAAATCTTCAATGAAGACGCACAATAAAAGCTCCTATAAGTTAATATATAGCTATCACATAGATAATTTAACCTATATGAAATAATTACTAAATCCGACTATAATTACAAAAATTATACCAACATCGGTGTATCTTTATTAATCGACATCAATACTGGTCATCCAATAAGAACACTAATATCACCTAATTTACAACTTATATTTTAAAAAAAAACATTTATTAAAAATACATGCCTAACATTATAAAAATCACTTAACATACCCCTATATTAAATTCAGTTAATAAAAATTAAATTATTAAATAAAACAAAGAAACCCCTCTTTTATTTATTAATTAACAATAATAATTAATTAATAATAAAAGATAAATCACTTTAAAATTATTTATTAGTTATTAATTAAGATACAAATTAATAAAAACTAAATTTATTAAAAACTAATATTTAAGTTAATTGAAAAAAAAGAACTAAATTAAAAACAAAATAACATAAAAACAATTTACTAAAACTAATTTTAAATAAAGAACCTACTTTTCAAAAAAAAAGTATATTGTCAACTTCAAACCCATCTCACATAAAAGTAAAAGAGGATGGGGTAGAGGGTACGTGGGGGAGGTGAGACCCCACGTGGTCCCCTCACCCTACTCCCTAGGGGAAAATAGTAATAGCATGCGCATGGCCATGAGCCGGGGGTTGGGGAGGTGGTGCCCCCCATCAAACTTTTCTTTTTTTTTTAGAGTTTTTTTTTTAAAAACAAATTTAATTTAGAACCAACCTTTCTAATGTTATTTTAATTTGTTTTTTTTGTTTAAGAATTTCTGAAAATGAAAATTAGAAGAATGTTTTTTTTTTTCTTTTTCAAAAAGAATAATTGACTGGTGCACTTTTTTTAATCTCTGTATTTTTTTTTGTTCTCTATATATATTTTCTAGCGAGGTATTTGTTTCAACCAAATTGATTTTTCCAATAGGAAATTGATTTTCTTCGAAGAGTTCATTTTTCTTAAGTAATTATTTTTCTCTTCTCTATAGTTCTAACTATAGGGCAATTAATTTTTCATTTTCTAAGAGTTTTATAGGGAATTTTGTTATGAAATTCGAACATCATAACATTACTATGCTAAATAATATTTTTCTCAAACAATTAGTAATCTAGGGTTTCAAGAACACTCATCTAAAGAAAAATCACAAAAAACTTCTAATCAAGGAATATAATCCCACAAGCACAAAAAAAAAACAAAAAAACTTTAATCCTAGAATTGAAACCACAAAAGGATCAAAACCCTACCTTAGATCTAATGCAGTAAATGGAAATAAATTATGGCTTTGAAAAATATTGAGCCTTGAATCCTCCAAGCACACACAATCATGAATTCACACCAAACATTAATTCAACATGCAACCACAAAAATACCCAACTTCTCCAAAATGGCAAGGACACACAAAGCTCTCCAAAAATGCTCCAAAAGCTGTTATTTTTCCAAATGAAAGAATAATTTTTCCTAAAGAAAATCAAATTCCCCTAATTATGCAAACCCTAATGACAACACACCAATTAACCCCTTAAAAGACTCAACTCAAAATTGAAAGAAAATAATTATTATTAATTGAAATATCTGTTTACTTGCACAAGTCAACTTTGACTTATTAAACCAAGTTGCATTTTGAATTGACACTCCAATTTCAATAATGAACTTACACATGTAATTAATTAAATAATATATTAAATAAATTAAATATTTAAAGCACAATCTTATCCATGCACTCAAATATTTAATTATTTAATAATGCATAAAAATATATTTACTCTAATTTCCAATTAAATATTCAATTAAATCCAAATATTCCATATTTGTACTCTAATTAATTTTCCAATTAAACATAGGTATTTATTTAATTTTTAATTAATTAAATACCCTATATTTAATAATTAATTCCAAAAATATTCAATTTCATAAAGCACGTGATAAATCACATAATATCAATGAACTTAACTAAATCAACAAAATCAAACTCAAACACACACAAGGATGGGATCCACGAATTCATGTCAAATAGATGAATCCAGGTAGGGTAGACAAACTAATACTTGTCCAATACTTAGGACAATTAGTTTTAGGGTAGGATTTGAACCTGAATACTATCTCCCCTCTCTTACCATTGAGATATTGTGATAGGGCATGCTCACTCCTACCAATTTAGGGAAGACGTATCCTAGTACCTACAAACCTATCATCACAAAGATGAACATACATGCATATAATATAGCAAACAATAGTTGAGACTAGTTTATCATGTTGATCTTGCCGAAGAAAGTAACTACGACTCTGCCCCATATCATATCAAACACATCAAATAGTAATACAAAACATATAAATGATCCATGTGCATATAAATCTAGGGTCAGTATTGTCAGAAATCGATAATCAAAATGACATCCTAACATATATTACATAAGCATCATGGAATAACCACAAATCATATGCAAATAGGAGACATATTACATACTAAAATGTGATAGATAAATATCCTCAAAACCATTTGAAATAAAATACACATACATGAAAAGGCATAAAAGAGTTTGACAAGCAAAACAGAAAGGTAGACTAAGGGGTAGGTATTACAGATTAAGTCCACAACAATGAAAATTACCTTGGATACGTAAATTGTAAAATATATATGGATGCAACTTATGTTAAGGTTGATGTACAATGAAATTTAATAGATACAACCCTTGAATGATTATATTAGATTTCAATGTATGAGAATAAAATAAGACCTAAATGACCGAGCCTAACTTTGTACAATATTATGTCATTTTACAATATATATGCAGTAATGCATTCTCTCAAAATAACCAAAAAATATATAAAAATAACCAAAAATATACAAACTTTACCATTACAATACATTTTAAATTAAAAAATGAAATAATTAATATTATAAAATGTTAACACGGAATGATTGATAAAATGAGAAATAAACAAAAATGAACATCCCCTTTATGCTCCCATTTTCAAATGTGCAATAAATAGTGTCACAATATTCTATATATTGTGAGTATCACAATCTAAATATTATTTGATCTCCTCACAATCTACTATCTACTATAAAATAAAACACGTAAACATTATTATTATTATCTAGTTGGCTTTCAAAAAAAACACCAATATTTATAGAAACCTAGGATGTAGATGTAGATGAACCTTCATTGTTCCCTGAACCAGCCATATTTATACCTCTTGTATTGTCAGGAAAAGGTGATATGTCTATTGGTAAATGAGGGGTATTAGGGATACCAAGAAATGCACCTTTGATTGTCCTTAATTGATCAACTATCTCATTCATATATGGTTGCCCTTGATGTGACTCCCTTGTGCAAAACAACCCAGTTTCTATAAATTGGGTAAGGCATTTTATTACCATTGATGTCATTGATTCATGAGCATATCTAAGAAAAAAATTATCCACCACATCTGATATTGTATTTGGAAAATGCACTTCTATCCATTTTTATAGATTGAGTCCTTCACTGAACATATCATCTATTGGTCTCCTCTTTGTCAACAACTCTGGAATTAAAATTCCATAACTATATACATCTCCTTTTGTAGTAAGATTTGCGCATATTCTATACTCTATAAAAAGAAATAAACATAGATCAAAGAATATTAAGTCATTTGAAGCATTTGATAGTTTATAAGATTAAAAAATCCAATAAAATGCATAATACAATGATGAGAAATCTATACCTGGAGAAATATAGGTAAGAGATCCTTTAAGTGCATCTATATAAGTCAAAGAATATATAGAATTACCAAAAAATAATATTGGAAAGGCGAAAATTTGCTATGAAGGCAGTCATGTCATCTCCTAGTAGGACATTGTTAGGCTTGAGGTCATAGTGAATCACTCAAGAACAAAGAAAAAGTGATGAAGATATGTCATTCCCTCTGCTATCTCTAATGCTATCCTTATACAATCACTCAAATTTAATCTACATCTACCACCTTCTGGATGATATAGCCATCTCTCTAAACTTCCATTTGACATGAATGAAAGAATTAAGGCTTTCAAATAAAGGTTGGAGCATGATGAAATGATTTTAATTACATTACGATGTCAAAATCTCTTTAATACATTTCATTCTTTGTTGAAACTTTGGTGAGCATGTTCATCTTGCAAACTGAGAGCTTTAACAACAATATTTATACCATTCTTTAGAATCCCTTTATAAATTGACCCAAAACTACCAATTCCTAAAAGATTTTCATCACTAAATCCACAAGTTGCATCTACAAGTTCTTCATATGAAATTTTTGGAGGGCATACTTTGAGAGAATTGGTACTGGAACGTTTGTATGATATATAGGAAACCACTACCAATAGAAGAGACATAATGAAAATTGGAATGCCTACTACAACAAGAATAATCACCTTTTTGGATACTAGTGGTTGTTTGTGATTAGAATTGTAGAATGGTGGCAAGTTTATCAATCCGCCACAAAGGCCTAGATTTCCTATAATTTTTGAGGCATCAAGTGCTGCAAAATCTCTTCCATTTGGGACCTCTTCAGTTAACCTATTTGAAGAGAGATTGATATGTTGGAGAATTTTCATCTTTCTAAAAGCCATCAGTATCATACCTAACAAATTATTGTGAGAAAGATATATGAACTATAGATTTTGAAGATCTACCAGTGATGGAGGGATTGGCCCCTCAAATGCATTCAAATAAATATTTAGATATTCCAAGCCCTTGTAGCTTGCCAGTGAACTAGGAATGACACCTGAGAAATTGTTTTGAGAAACATCTATAGCTACAACCATAACCATTTTTCTCATTTCTAAAATAGAACCTTGCAAGAAATTGTTAGAAATGTTGAAATAAAAATAGAGATTTTGAAGACCTACAACTTCAGGAGGTACATTTCCTATTAGTTTGTTTTGTGCAAAGTCCACCATCTCCAATGTTCTGCATCTACCAAAGTTGGTAGGTATTTTCCCTAATAGTTGATTGTGATCAAGGAAAAGTTGTCTCAATTGTGGAAGCTCACCAAGACTATATGGAATTTGTCCTAAAAGCATGTTCTGACTAAGTTAAAACAATCCAAGTCCTTTTGATTGACCAAAAATTTATAGAATTCTTCCCTATAAATTATTTGTTGCCAGATGTAATCTTTCCACATTTGGAAGTTTACTGAGTGTAAATGGAATGGTCCTATTGAGTTAGTTTCCTTCCAACCTTAATGTCACCAAGTTTGTGAGGTTACAGATTTCATCTGGGATATTTCCCCCAATTTCATTTGATTCCAAAGTTAAAAATGAGAGTGAACTTGAAAGGAAACCAATTGAAGTGGGAAAGACACTAGTGAGATGATTATATCCCCAAATAAGGTCTTCCAAGATGGAGCAATTAGTTAACATTATTATAATATGCAATCCATCATTTCTACTCACAAATTGATTTTTTGCCAAAGATAATCATCTCAACTTCTACAAATTATCAAATTCCAGGGGCACTCTGCCACTCAGTTGTCTTATCTCCAAATCCAACACTTCCAGCTGAGTCAAATTCTTGATTGAGCAAGGTATTTATCCATGGAGTTGATTTTTCCATAATAAAATGTCTCGCAACTCTGATACCCTTGCAAACTCCCATGGAATTGTGCCCTTTAAGTTGCAATGATAGAGTTCCAAAGTTTGGAGATGAGTGCAATTTAAAAGGGCAAGGGGGATGGACTCTATTATTAAGTTGTTCATGCCAAGATTAAGACAGTTTAGCTAACCAAGCATACCCAAGTCAACAAGAATACTACCTTGGAGTTTATTGTCGATAAAATCAAGTAATCTTAAACTAGACATGTTTCCTAAGAAAGGTGGGTTAATACCTATCAATTCATTATATGTTAATCCTAAGACTTCTAAATTTGAAAGAAGACTAAATTCAGGGGAATAATTCCACTTAAGTTGGTTAAGTGACAACCGAAGCCATCTAAAGAGAAAGATCCTTCCAAGCTGATATGGGATGTGGCCCTAAAACCTATTATATATTAAATAAAGTACCCTAAGGAAGGAAAGATGTCCCAGAAACGGAGATAAAGTTCCAACTGAATCCATACTAGTGAGATTCAAGGAGACCACATGATGTTGATGAGAAGAGAAGGTAATAGAAGGAAAATTACAAAAGGTGTGGTTGGGAGAACAGTGGAGGAAACCATGTCAAGAATGAAGTATCTAGCCCCTCTAAAAAACTCAAGAAATTAATTGGTGCAGTAAGTGCTCACTTTGAGTCATTTGAGAGGTCAACTAAAATAAAAGTGAGAAACCTGAGTTTGATTTTGTTGGTTGTACTTTCAGTTTTGAAGTCTTGTTGAACTTTTTTTGAGTTCCCAGTTAGATTCCTATCCAATGCTATCAAAATTTATCTGCAAATGATGATCTTAGAATGATTAAAATCAGTAAGAAATGTGAAAAACCCTAGGTCCTAGGTCATTTTTCATGCATATTCAAGAGAAAACCCTAGTTCTTCATTATCACTTCTAATTTTTAGATACTTTTTCAGAAAATGTGGGTCACTTAAATCATATGTCTTTTTCATGTTTTAATGTTAGTCACGAAGTCTCTTTAAGCTTTAAGAATATTCCATTTTACTTCGAGACTTAGTGAAATGATTTGGTCATGTTATCTCAATTAGAAAAGAGTCCACTTTCAAATATTGTGAGATTTCACGCAAGCTGTTGTTTGAGATTGAGATCCCATGGTTTGCGCAAAGTTTCATTTGAAACCCCAAAGTTAAAGAACCCTATGGCATCTTTGAGATCATTCAGTTGTGTAGTCTCATAAATAAGTCAGAGTTAAAGCCAACTTGAAATTCTCATGAAGTCGTGTCATCGTGAAAGGATACAAGAGTTAAGTCAAATCTTATGAGATTCAATGATAGCTGTTGATTTTCAACATAATTTAGCGGTGGGCATGAAGCGTCAAGATAAATTGTTCAATTAATAATCCTTTAAGTGACTTTGAGTTTCTTTAGTTGTGGAGTCTCACAAGTTCACTAAGGTTAAGAGATGAGTTAAATCAGTTCAGTCATGAGTTCTCTAAGAAAAACAAGGGTTAAGTTAAAAATTATGAGATATAATGACTACTATCTGATTAAAGATTGATCCTATGGCTAGTGTTTAGTCGCAAGATAAAGGTTCAGATCAGAAAAAGCTCATGAGATTCAGTGACTACCATCAGAATAAGGAAAGATCTAAAGGTTGGCATTTAATCTTGAAGTAAACCATGAGTTAGATAATTTGTTCAGTGAGAATGAAATTTAGTTAGTCACAAGCTCTCAATAAGAAATATGGTTAAGAAAGGTTAAGTAAAATCTTAGTTGAAGTTTCAGCAAGAGATATGAATCATAAAAGAGAGAAGATATGATGGATGGTGTGAAGTCACTGATAGAAGTCAACAAGTCAAAGAAAGTTTAGTGATGCAGAGGTAATAATCCAAATGCTGACACGTGTCTAAGTCATTTAGAGATCTATGGTATGTGTAAATTCTCAATGCAAACCTGAGGTTGAGAAATTTATCCCATGAATTAGTGATAGGTTTAGTCATGAAGTCTCATAACAAACTCTAGTTAAAGACAAAGCTAAGGAGATTTCACATGAGATGTTGGATGAAAAGTTGATCTAAGGGTAGTTGTGAAGTCTCTGATAAAAAAGTAGAAAGTACAAGATGGATGTGAGATTTCATGCAAACTATCTGATTGAAAGAAGATGTAATGATGGTTACATAATCTAAAATGAAACTCAAGGTTGGTAAAATCTTTTAGTGACTTTGAATTTGCACAGGCGCGTAGTCTCTAAAGAAACTAAAGGTTTAAGTAGAGTTATTTTTATCCTTAGTCGTGGAATCTCTAAAAGAAACTTGAGTTAAGTGAATTCATTCAGTGACTAAGAGATAACCATTGATCAAAATGTTGATTATGTGGTGAGCATTAAATCTTATAAAAAAATAGAGTTAAGGCTAACTCTCAGCGACAAGGAGATCAAGCAGTCACGTAGTCACTAAAGAAAACCAAAGTATGAGAAAGGTAAAGTATAAGGTTTTCTTTAGCACCATGTTGTACAATCATCAGCCAATTAGAACATTAGGATTATGAAAACATGTATTAAGATTTGCTGAGTTGTGATAAAATAGCCAATCATATCAGATCTTGAGCCTGTTTCAAATATAATAAGTTTTTTAAAAGAAAAAGAACTCATTTAAAATTGATCACTTGTCAGTTTCAAATGCCACGGCTAGGAGGAGAAATTGATATCAAAGCACAAAGCTGTAATGAAAGAAGTGACTGAATAGAAAATTCATAATTTTCAAAGAGATTTGTGCATTGATTTCTCTAAATAAATAGGCATTATAGTTGTTCATTGCAGTTTACTAGAGTTTCAGTTTTTAGAGCTAAGAATTTGCATAAGTGACAATGCTTTCAAGAGAATAGAGCTATCTAGATTTGCAGAGTGAGGAAAGAGATTTGATCAGTAGTATTCCAGTTCAGTGTAGGGAAGATGAGCCAAGAAATGAGAATTTCTTCAACCAGTGGGAAAATTAGAGATGATGATGATGATCAGAAGGGAAAGAGAAATTACTCTAATGAATTTCTGACTCTGCTCCCAAGATCAAATCAAGGAAAGAAGGTAAATGATGAATAACTTGGAGATAATATGGATTATGTTAGAGATGATAAGACTCTAGAATATTCAGGATATCATTTATTTAACTATTTTCATAAGATTAGTGATGGTCCTATTCCTGTGTCGAACCCTTGGACGTCAAGGTTAGCCAAGTTGATAGTACCAGATGTGTTTGTAGATGTAGACTTGTTATTGGAACTGGCTAATAGGTATGACACAATCTCTAAAACCATAAAGATAGATGATGGTACAACCCTAGTAACTTTATATAGGGCATCATTTATGAAAGAATTCAATATATATAACCCCTACACAATAGAGATAAACTTGAAAGCCTTAGCTGCTAGGTATACAAGGGAAACATGTATTGTGGCCAAATTGAGTCAAGCCCATGTACCAAAAGGAACTAGAAAATACATAGCACTCATTCCTAGTGATAATGCACCCTATTTCTTCAAGGACCTTTCCTTTTACATGAAGTATATTTCCTATGGCCTGTGTAGAGTTCTAGGAGTTGATAGTGGATAAAAAAGGATATCCACTGATATTATAATGATAGTTTTGGATATGCAAAGTCTCCATGTTCGTAAAAATTATGATTACATCCAATATGTAATTGACAAGATGCATCAAGGTTTTGTGGATATCCAAAAGAAGGAATCCAACCCTAAATTCCTATAGTATTCCTTACTGATGCATTTTATTTTATTCTATAATTTCAATATCATGGACCAGCCCAATCTGAGACTTAAAAGATTCTATCACGGTCAATCCAACCCTATAAAAATTTGGTTGAGGGTATAGAATTATAAATCCAGGGAGAATGAGTTCTGTGCTTTCTAGGACTTGATGGTATATCCCCTATTGAGCAGTTTGGGAGTCAATATGACAAGACTACCAATTAAAGTTCTACAACTTCTGAGACCCTCCAAGTTTGTTGATAAGTAGAATGGAGATCACAACTGGGGAGACTTATATTACACTACTAATTTCACTCTGATAAGAGTTTATGGTTTCTTCCAACCACCACACATTTTACCTTAATGAGTACCACCAAGAATTACTATCATGGAATTCATTTGGCAGCTTATGTTGACTGATAAGGAGCATTTGGCTCCACATAGAAAATGAACATTTACACCAGGACAATTTATTGTTTCTGATTTTACAATTGGTAAGAGGGCTTATGATGTTGTGAATAGATGGTTAAGTCATTTAAGGATGAATGTAGACTTGTATAGGTATGTGGATACAAAGGGGTTCATTTTCAGTGCAAAAAGGCTCAGGTAACTCCCACTCTCCTAAATACTAAAGTACATGGGCAATGTGAAGATGAAGACCTTATCAAGAACAACTTAGAAGAAGATGAAATTGACACTAGGACAACAAAGTTCCAAGAATTGATGGATTTAGAGCAGCAACTTAAGAAGAAAGGGATCCCATTTGGGGGTTTGTTGCCTAGTATGCCTTATCTACAAAGACTAGATAAGATGATTGAGTCTTATGGGACACTTTGTAGCTAGCTAGAGGAGAAAATAAAGGATAAGGACAAAGGTGAAAATAAACATTCATCCCCAGAGTATAGTGACAATAGCTACCTAATACACAACCCTCAACCAATGGATCATCCACCTCAGACTAAGGACATAATAGATTTGACACAAGGAAAAGAGGTTGAGGTAGTTGTTGAACCTCCAAAGAAAAATAAAAAGGTGGAAACTGGGGAGCCTTCTCATGTCAAGACACAAAGAGGAAAAAATATAAAGTGAGTGCATTTTTCACTGGAACAAGAGCTTATGATCATCAACTGAGGAAGTCCAAAAGAGAAGTAAAGAAGAAAAGAGAGGACACAAAGGAAAATGTTGAGATGCTTTTCTTGTTATGTAAAGATGAAAAGGAGCTACAAGATGAAGAATTCTTGAGAGATGATGAGTTAATAAAAACCAAATAATTCAAGGACTTCCTCATTTGGGCCAAACAACCACAAGTGGGGTCACAACTACAATTGGAAGGAGGAGAAGCTATAACAAGTGAAGCCTTGTAGGCCCTGTAAGAATATGATCCAGAATCAGAGAACATGACCAAGATAAAGATAGACGATTAGTAAAGTTTAGTGGCATGTTACTTGTAGAAGGATGGGACCTAGCCTTAGCTTTCATCATAGATAAAATAAGGAGGCAGCCATATATCAAATTTTCTTCAGAGACATAGGTAGTGAATATGATTAAAGGATGTGGATACAATGCACAACCCCAAATATTAGCAATGTAGGCTCTATCTCCCAAGACCAAAAAGCCATCACTAATAAATGTACAAGAAAAAATGGATGCGGCCAAAATCATTTGGTCCATTCAAAATATAGGTGATTTGGAAATTTCACAAGCTCTCACTCACTTTTCTCATCTTAATGAAGCAAAATCTATGCAAATGTCAAATAGATATCAAAATCTATTTGATGAGGCAAGTCTTGTTGTGAAGGATAGAGAATTATGCTTGATTAAAATCAATGCACTAGAAAAGTTTGTAGCAAAGATTAATATAAAGCTACAAGAGATCCCTGAGACTACTCATGTTGAGCCTAAACAATTTATAGATGGATTGGTGCAAATAGAGGATGAAATAGATATTGAGAAAGAAATAAAGTAGAAGAATGGTGAGAAGAATAATGTGGCTTTAGAAGCCTTTTTGAATATTTTTCAACATAGGATAAACATTTTAAAAGATAAAGCTGACCTAGTACATGCTGCCTACAACAAGTTTCCTGGTTTGTAGATTGAGGTAACTAATTTTGTTTCAAAATTGAACCCATATTGTGGGACTTGGTCAGTTAGGAAAAATCTATTTGAGAGATTAGCAGACATACAACAACTTAGGGCAGACCTCCCAGAAATTTTAACACAAATAGGTGAGGAGATTGAGCAAATTTGGGTAACCTTGTCTTTCTTTAAGGGCAATCCAAATCAAATTGAGGCCAGACTAAACATGTTTGGATAGGATTTTAATAAGTTTATTCATTCAATAAGGGCTGGAGATTATCAAATCAAGGCAGTGGAGATATGGAGAAATGAATTTGATTCATTACTTCCTAATAAAGAGGCATTTATTTCTGACAATAATGAATTAGATAAGGAAAATTTCAATAGAACCTTAGATGAGGCTTTTAAGGATGAGAAGAACTTCAACAAGTTTGTGACATATGTGAAGAGCATAAAAGATGCAATATGGGAAAGGAAAAAGGCACAATTGGAAAGAATTCAGAGCTTTAATTAGCCTGCAGAGGAAGAGGTTGTAGCATGGGATGTTCTCACAAAGCCCAAGAAAAAGAAGCCTACAATAGTTGACCTAGACATACTGGACGAGGAGTAGAAGGACTCATGGCACCTGATCTTTGAGCACAGGGAGGTTAGTCATCAGAAAGATTAGTGTATGTTAGCCTGTAATGGTGGTCACTAAATCTTGCAATAACTATTGGAGGCTATCTAAAATATCTTCATACAAAGGTTACAACTATCAAGAGATTTGAAGATCAAATTTGATTGTATTCCTACTTTGTCCTTCCACCGCTTGAGGTCTATTTGTATTTTATCTTCTTCTATCTTTTAGGGTTAGGTTTAAAACCATACAAAGCTTGTCTCATCCTATTCTTTAAGGATTCCAAGATGGTTTAGACTCTATATATAGAAATTTGTAATATTTTTGTGGAGAGAGGTGAAGTATATTTGCAAGACAGACTACTCAATTTTGTCTGAGATTTGTGCTTATTGTCTATTGAATGTATTTGAAGAAGTAATAATATTAATAAAATACATTGCAATTTCTATCCAATATCTTTCATTGTCTCTTTATATTTCTATTCTAGATCTTGTATGTTTAATTTGTAAGGCATTTTAGATATACTGATTACAAGGTGATTGTGTAGTTACTTGTGAGCTCTTTCAAGGAAGGAGTAATTCTTATAGGTGATCTGAGAGAGTTAAAACATTAATGTTAGGATCTGATAACAGGGGTGTGGGAGTGAAACGATAGTCTGTAAGGAATTCTATCTAAATTGTATGTATTTCCATTAATCTATTTATTGTGGATTTACATTTGATATTGACTCTTTACCCAATGATTAGGCACTGGTTTAGGTTTTGCAAAGTAGTTGATCATCATCCAAATAATTAAAGTAAGGAATCATTTACACTTCAGTTACAAATAATATATATGTTTAAGGAATTTTATTAAAAAATACATTTCGGTTTGTTGATTCCTTCAAGAGAGAATCACTAGGTTAGCCCTCCTAGTTTTAGAGAAATCCAAAAGGAAGAAGGATGAGAATCCTTATCTCACTAATTTTTCTATGGTCATGTTCATGATTTGGCTTATTAATTTCTGTGTTAAATTGGTCATAATTATCTTATTCTATTAATTAATACAATAAGAAGCAATAGATAAATCAATGAAATCCCTAATCCACTATCATAGATACTGAGAATCAGTAATAATTTAAAGGTACACTCGCTTGAGCCTGTGGGTCTCAAAGTAGAAGGATGAATTACTCCTCATCAATTAGGCTTTATCTTGCATGTACTAGAAATTAGAAATACAAGGTTTAAGCATTCATCCGGTATTGAGAACCTACAAGAAAAATACCTAGGAAAATTGTTGACTCTACTTGGGAATGGTTATAATTAATCATATTTAAGAAGTATCCTAGAATCTGGTTGAAGAAGAGAATCAAAAATACCATAGATTGAGTCTCCCCATCCGAGTCGCACTAACAAAATTGGCAACTTTGTTGGGGACTTAGAGAAGTAAAAGTGTTGTAAGACCCTTTCAAGGAATCTATAGTATTTTAAAAGTTAATTCAGTTTATAGTTGAGTTTTCCTATAAGAGTCATTCTTATAGTATTCATATTTGGCTGTGTTATATTTTCCCAACTTGTTTTGGGTGGCGACTCTCAAAGAAAGTCTTTGTAATCAGTGCTAAGTAAATTTCAATATTCATACACATCCTTCCGATATGAATACAAGATCAAGAGTGAGAGATAATATTAAAGTTGAATTGGATAGTGGAATCCCAACTACTTCTAGGACTAAGATGTCTTGGAGAGAAAAGAATAACCAAGCTAATATAAATTACCCATATCCTAGAAAATATGAAGAAAACACTAGACGAAAAGATGCAAACCAATCTAGTCATGAGGGGAACACCTCAGAGTATGATGAAGCCCCTAACCTAGGATTAGAAACATATGCAATTACCAGTACTTCTAGTGAAAGAGAAGGAACTGATACTTATTAGTTCAGATTCTGAAGTTCCTTCTCATGAGCTTGCAGAAGAAGAAAGAATCCTAATGAGGAAATTGGCCATTATTCAACAAAAGAAGAGAGAGAAAGATTTAAAAAAGAAAAAAACAAGATCAAATAAATATTGATAAATTTAGAAGAAGATATTTAAGACATCAAGCAACAAATAATGTTGAAAAGTCTCATAGAGATCAAGAGACACCAGTCACTCACAAAGGTTTTGGTTCATTAGATTCTAGAGATAAAGGGAAAAAGAAAGTTACTAGAAGTGAAGCTGATGAACCAAAAACCCACAAAGTTCCAATAGAACAAATTTCTAAATTAGACATTGATCTTGAGAGATCAAAAAGGGAGAAATAAACCATGGCTAAAATGCAGGAAAAGGCAGAAGCAGAAGCTACCACCTTGGAGTTGAAGAAAAAGATTGATTTCTTGAAATCTTATAGATATTCCTATAATGGTGCTGAAAGTGTTACAAATTCAAAAGCCAAAGCTGCCACTTTCCAGGATGATGATAAATTTTAAAGGAAACCACTGCATCCAGAAAGGTACAAACAATTTACTTTTATTGGTATTCCTTGTTACCCTTATACAATACCTAATGATATTGGGGAAAAACTCCCAAAGTTTTTAGGAAATAGTGTTATTTCTTGTGAAGTACATTTGAGAAAGTTTATAGATATCATAGATGATCTAAATATTAATCATGAAGATGTCCTAATGAAGCTCTTTGTTTAATCCTTAGTAGAAGATGCTAGGGAATGTTTTAGAGGATTATCTAATGGTTATGTAGCATCTATGGATGAATTAATAGACTTATTCAAAGATTAGTATGGTGACAAAACAAATGAAGGATTTTTGTTAAATGAATTCAATAATATAAAGAAAAACTTAGATGAAGAAGTCACTGAATTCAACACAAGATTCCAAAGAGCCATGCACAAGCTATTTTAGAAGATTAAACTGGATGAAAAGGTGTGTCTTGCTACATATCAGAATGCTTTTGAATCTAAGATGGGGTATGCTCTTAGAGACAAAAATCCTAGAAGTCTTACCGATGCATATATGATAGCAGTGAATATAGAAATGAACAGAAGAGTGTCAGGGAAATTGGATAGAAAAGATGATGCAAGTTTTAGTAGGAGCAACCAAAAAGAACCTGAACATAAAGAATATAAAGCTCCACAAAAAAACACACCATCCTACAATAGTTATAATCCATAGGATAGGATGAATAATTATCCATATGGTACCTAGTTTAAGGATGAAAAGCCTATTTTCACACCAAGAAAGGATAAACCTAAAATTAGGACCCCTAATCTTTTACACAAAAATGTTGTAAACATGTGCAGTTATACTTATTGGTGTGAAGCTTGTCAAGCCCCACAAAATCCTATTTTTTGTGTTGTAGCCCTAGATATAAGTGCTAGTGAAGAATAGGAAGGTGAAGAGGGTGAGCTATGTGATCATAATCAATGTGATATGAATAATTCTTATACATGCCCTGATATAGATTCTGAAGATGAAGTTGAGAAACATGATATGTATGGTTCACAAGGAAGGATGGAATTATATCACCAACAAGTCATGTTTTATTGTGAAGAAGAAGAGGTTGATCATATAAGATGTTATGCTCAAAATAGTCATGAATCTACTACAATAATAAAACCTTCTGATGAAGAAAAATCTAGAATCACTATTGATTTAGTAAATAAGGCAACAAGTAACTACCACTTGAGAAATAGAGTAGTGGGTGATGTAGTTAGTCAACCAGCTGGCATCGTTATCAAAGAAAACAAAATAGATGCCAAGTATACACAAAAAGGAGAAGGCCCTGGGTAAAATGTAAATAAACCTAAGGTCAAAATTGTAAACAAAGCTAATGATCCAAACATTGAACATGAGGGAAAAGCTATAGTGCAAGAAACAAGTTCTTCCTCTTCTAAAGTTCAAAATAATAAATCATAGAAGGAAGAATCTACTCTAAATATTCAGATAGAGGATAATAATATCATTGTTGAAAATAAAAAATCCTTTGATGTGTAATACACACCTATTGATATGGGTCAGTGTTTGTCACAAATAACTATCAAGGTCCCATTTCTAGAAATAATGAGGATAAAGGAGAATAAGGAAAAATTCCTTTCCATATTAAACAATTTTTCTCCAATGAAACCCCAAAAAATAGAATATGTTGAAAATAAGTCTAACAAAAAGGGATAAGAGCCCGAGGGAATAATTTTTGAGATTCCTCAGATTTATCTAAATACAAACACTTCTGTAGGAATTGTTGATCCTTTTTTCTTAACATTGGTAATTAATGGTAAGATGCTAAAAAATTGTATGATAGATTTTGGAGCATCTAATACTTCTATGCCTGCAGAAACAATAAGATCCATGAGATTACAAGTTGATACTCCTCATGGGATATGTTAGGAAATGGATTCTAGAGAGATCCCTATTGTTGGTACCATTGAGGCCTTACCTTATAGGCTAGCTATATGCCCTGAAACAGTATTGACAATGAGTGTATTGGTAGTTGATATCCCACCTCATTATGGCATGTTGTTGTCAAAGAAATGCAGTGCTTCAATGGGTGGCAGTATTCAGTGTGATTTATCTTATGCTACTTTCAACATTGCTAGAAATAATGTCAAGGTGTCTAGAGAAGGTAGAACACCCCATATGATTGAGCTACATGAAGATACTGCCATTAATTATTGTGTAAATATTGACATGGAGAACTTCAGAGTGAAGAGGAGTGTTCATCAATGTAAAAAGGTTGATCCCTTAGTTGAGGAGTTGAATACACAACAGGATGGTTTATGGCAGATGTATTTTGATGGAACTTGTTCTAAAGAAGGATCAAGAGCTGGTGTATTATTTATTTCTCCATCAGGTATAACTTTTAAACTTGCTCTTTCCTATTATCATTCCAATGTACAAATAATACTGTCAAATATGAAGATTTGTTTTTAGGGCTAGATATTGGTGCTAAGCATGGAATAAAATGTCTAAATTTTTTTGGTGATTCTGAGCTAGTAGTAGCCAAACTCAGGTCCAAATATTCTATAAAAAATGATAGATTGAAGAGGTACAAACATGCTATTTGGGACCAAATTGAATCTTTTGATGTCTTTAATATTAATTAGATAGAAAGGTTAAAAAATATCATGGAAGACTTTTTAGTTACTGTTATTTTGAAAAATCATGATTTGACCTTAAGTGGGGTATCAATAGTTGAAATTAAGACAAGACCAGTTGTCCCTGATAACATTTACAACTGGCAAGTATTTGAGGATGACCAATATATTCTTATATTTATTAAATTCGTAAACCATTATGAAGACCAGCATATAGATTGTAATTCTTTACTTGAGGTCATTAATGGTAGGGATAGTGTATTGGGGAATGAGGTCATTTTTATTAAGTTCTAATCAGATTCCTAAGGGACTAGTAGAATTAGAAGCATTATTTAGAAATCCAGATGGTCACTTATCTAAAATGAGCAATGCTAAAATTGAGGATTTGGAAGAAATAAATTTAGGATCAGAGACCACTCGTCAAATAGTCTATATTAGAAAAGGGCTAAATTCCCACGTCAGAAAAAATCTAATAAAATTATTAAAAAAACATAAGCATGTGTTTGCATGGTCTTATGAAGATTTGAAAGCTTATATGAAAGACCTTTTTTAACATGAAATCTCACTAAAATGAGATGCAAAACTATTTAGACATAAATAGAGACCAATCAACCCATTGTTGGCTCCCAAGATGCAACAAGAGTTGATGAAGCTAAAAGATGTAGGGATTATTCATCCCATAAGGCATTCAACTTGGGTTTCTAATCTGGTCCCAATGAGAAAGAAGAATGGTGATATAAGACTGTGCGTTGATTTCAAAAATTTGAACATTGCATCCTTGAAGGATAATTATTCTTTACCTAATATACAAGAAATGTTACACAAGGTTACAGGTTGTGAGATATTATCAATGATGGATGGTTTTTTGGGCTACAATCAAGTATTAGTTAAGGAATCAAAACAATTCAAAACTACATTTACTACTCCATGGGGAACATATGTCTATATACGAATGCCATTTGGACTAATAAATGTAAGAGTGACTTTTTAGAGAGCCATGAATGTTGAATTCAAAGAATTCATTGACTTGTTCATGGTGATATATCAAGATGATTTGACTGCATATTCCTTGAAAGCAGAGGATCATTGTGAACACCTAGAAATTTTTTTTATTAAAGCTTTGGAATATGGTGTTTCCCTAAATCCCAAAAAATGTCAATGTGTTGTGACTGAAGGAAAGTTGTTGGGACATATAGTATCAAAGAATGGAGTGATGATTGACCTAGAAAGGATAGAAGCCATCCAAAAGGTCACTACTCCAAAGAATATCAAAGGTGTTTAGTATTTCTTAGGAAAGATTAATTTTGTGAGAAGATTTATTGCAAATTTTGCTGAGATTGTCAAACCTATCATTAAACTGTTGAAAAAGGATGCAAAGTTCCAATGGAGTGAAGAAGCACAATTAACTTTTGGAAAAATTAAGAAAGAAGTTCCGGAGGTAGCTATTTTGAAGTCCCTTGATTACAGCAAGCCTTTCTCATTATTCTCTTTTGCATCTTTTCATACAATTGCTATTGTTTTGTTGCAAAAAGATGAAGAGGATTTTGACCATCTTATTGCATTTTTTACCAAATCTCTCCAAGATGCAGAGTTGAATTATGAAATGATGGAGAAACATGCATATGCTTTAGTAAAAGTTGTAAAATCATTCAAATCTTGTCTGGTTTGTGCAAAATCTATGGAATATGTACCTCATTCAGCAGTAAAGGACATCCTTACTAAATCAGAAGTGACTAGTAAGAGGTGCAAATGGATTAATAGGATTCAAGAGTTTAATTTGGAAATCTATATTACCAAATTGGTAAGAGGACAAGGCTTAGTAAAAATTAATGATAGAAGAAAATTTGTACCTGGTGCAAGTAAATACTACAAAGGTACAAGATTCAATAGTAACCAGTATTGAAAGACAACCTTTTTATGTTGATATCATGTGCTATCTGAATAATTCCAGGATCCCTGAGACTATGACAAATAATCAAAAAAGAAATCTCAGGTTGCAAGCTCAAAGGTACACCTTAGTGCAAGGAAACTTATATTGGAAAGATAGAAATAGTGTGCTATTATTATGTTTAAATTAGAGTCAAGCTGAGAAGGTCTTTGCTAAAATGCATACTGGAGTATGTGAAGGACATTTCTCTGCTAAGACCACTTCTCATAAAATCTTAAGGGATGGATATTATTGGCCTAGCTTATTCAAAGATACTCATGCCTTTTTCAAAAAATGTGAACCTTGTCAAAGTTTTTCAAACAAGTTGAAATTCTTAGGTGCCCTATTATTAAATCCTGTAAGTGTTGAAGCACCTTTTTCCATGTGAGGGATTGATTTCATTGGAGATTTTTTCAGAGAAATATATAAGTGGACATAGTTGGATATTAGTTGCTACTGATTATTTCACAAAATGGATAGAAGAAAATCCAACAAACAAGGCAAATAGTAAAGTGCTCACTGATTTTCTGATGGAAAACATTCTGACCAGATTTGGTGTCCCTGCAAAATTGGTAATGAACAATTCTATGTGCTTCAGATCAGATGAAATTAAGGATTTTTGTGATGATTATGGGATTATGATGTCATATTTAAAATCTTAAAAAGACCCTTGAGAAGAATAAAAGAGCTTGGCATACAAAACTAAAACTTGCTCTATGGGCTGATAGGTTAACAGTGAAAAAGGAAACACGTAAATCACCTTTTGAACTTGTATATGGTATGCAATCTTGAATGCCCATGAATAATTTGCTTCCAGTATATAAGTTTATTCAAGAAGAAGAGTTAGATATTTCTGAACCTATGCAAGATAAGATGATGCAATTAATAGAACTAGATGAGGTCAGAAAAGATAGACAAAAAGAGAATAATAAGTTACAGCAAAAAATGAAATATTTGTTTGATAAGAGAGAAAGTAACATAAAGTTTCATCCTGATGATTTAGTACTCCAGTGGAATGTAAGGGATAAAGACAAAGGGAAGCATAAGAAATTTGAATCATTGTGGTTAGGTCCCTTTTTTATTTATCAAATTTTTGGAAAAGATTCATATCTGTTGAAAAATATGGAGGGAGAGGTATTTGAATTGCCAGTGCATGCACAATTTTTGAAACCTTTCTTCGATTGAAATTTTGATTTCCATTCATAGTAGTCTTGTATTATATGTATAGGTGTGTTTCTTTCTATTGTGTTTTTACTTTATGCAGTGGGTTAGTAAGCGTGGTCTTCCTCCCATAGATCTGTGGTTCTTTCTATAAAATTGCATTTAAGCATCCTTAGATAGAGCTATTGTTGGTTGTATTTCTAGTTTTGAAGTCTTGCTAAAAAAAAATTGAGTTCCCAGTCAAATTCCTACATAAATGTAAAATTCCTCTCCAATGCTATCAAAATTTCTCTACAAATGATGATCTCAGAGTGATTAAAATGAGTAAGAAGTGTGAATAATCATAGGTCCTAGTTCAATTTTCATGCATATTCAAGAGAAAACCCTAGTTCTTCATAATCACTTCTAATTTTTAGATACTTTTTCAGAAAATATGAGTCACTTAAATCATATATAGATTTTTCATGTTTTAATGTTAGTCATGAAGTCTCTTTAAGCTTTAAGAATATTCCATTTTACTTCGAGACTTTGCAAAATTATTTGGTCACATTATCTCAATAAGAAAAGAGTATGCTTTGAAAGATTGTGAGATTTCATGTGAGCTGTTGATTTAGATTGAGATCCTATGCTTTGCGCAAAGTCTTGTTTGAAACCCTAGAGTTAAAGAATCCTATGGCGACTTTGAGATTATTCAGTCATGCAGTCTCATAAACAGATCAGAGTTAAAGCTAGATTAAAATTTTCATGCAGTTGCATGATCGCAAAGGAAACAAGAGTTAAGTCAAATCTTATGAGATTCAGCGATAGCCATTGATTTTCAAGATAATCTAGCGGTGGGCATGAAGTCTCAAGATCAACTCTTCAATTAAGAAATCTTTAAGAGACTTTGAGTTTCTTCAGTCACGGATTCTCACAAGTTCACTAAGTTTAAGAGATGAGTTAAATCAGTCCAGCCATGAGATCTCTTACAAAAACAAGGGTTAAGTTAAAAAATATGAGATACAGTGACTAACGTATGATTGAAGATTGATCCTCTGGCCAATGTCTAGTCACAAGATAAAGGTTTAGATCAAAAAAATCTCATGAGATTTAGCAACTATCTTCAGATTAAGGAAAGATCTAAAGGCTGGTGTTTAATCTTGAAGTAAACCTTGAGTTAGATAATTTGTTTAGAAACAACAAGATTCAGTTAGTCAAGAGGACTCAATAAGAACTGTGGTTAAGAAAGGTTAAGTAAAAGCTTAGTTGAAGTTGCAGCGAGTGATCTAAACCATAAAAGAGAAAAGATCTGATGGATAGCATGAAGTTGCTGATAGAAGTGAACAAGCCAAAGAAAGTTCAGCAATGCAGAGGTAATAATCTAGATGCTGACATGTGTCTAAGTCATTCAGAGATATGTGGTCTCTATAAAGTCTCAATGCAAACATGAGGTTGAGAAATTTATCCCACAACTTAGAGATAACTTTAGTCATGAGGTCTCATAACAAACTGGAGTTAAAGACAAATCTAAGGAGATTTCATGCGAGATGTTGGATTAAAAGCTGATCTAAGGATAGTCGCCAAGTCTCTGATCAAAAGAAGAAAGTATAAGATGGATGTGAGATTTCACACGAACCATCTGATTGAAATAAGATCTAACGATGGTCGCATAATCTCAAATGAAACTCAAGTTTAGTAAAATCTTTTAGTGACTTTGAATTTGCACACTCGCGTACTCTCCAAAGAAACTAAAGGTTTAAGAAGAGTTATTTTTATGCTTAGTCATGGAATATCTAAAAGAAACATGAGTTAAGTGAATTCATTAAGCGAATAAGTGATAACTATTGATCAAAATATTGATCATGTGATGAGCATTAAATCTCATAGAAAAACTAGAGTTAAAGCTAACTCTCAGTGAGAAGGAGATCAAGCAGTCATGTAGTCGCTAAAGAGAGCCAAAGTATGAGCAATCTAAAGTATAAGGTTTTCTCCTGCATCATGTTGTACAGTTATCAGCCAATTAGAACATAAGGATTATGACAACATGTTTTAAGATTTGTTGAGTTATGATAAAATAACCAATCATATTAGATCTTAAGCGTGTTTCAAATATAATAAGGTTTTTAAAAGAAAAAAGTACTCATTGAAAATTGATCACTTGCTAGTTTCAAATTCCATGGCTAGGATGAGAAATTGATATCAAAGCACATAGAAGTAATGACATAAGTGACTGAATAGAAAATTCATGATTTTAAAAGAGATTGGTGCATTGATTTCTCTAAATAAATAGGCATTACCATTGGTCAATCCAATTTACTAGAGTTTCAGTTTTCATAGCTAAGAATTTGCATAAGTGATTAGTGCTTTCAAGAGAACAAAGTTATCCAGATTTGCAGAGTGAGGAAAGAGATTTGATCAGTAGTGTTCCAGTTTAGTGTAGATAAGATGGGCTGAGAAATGAGTGTGCTTCAACTAGTGGTAAGAGTGGAGATGCTAATGATGATCAGAAGGGAAAGAAAAATTACTCTGATGAATTTCTAACTCTGCTGTCATGATCAAATCAAGGAAAGAATGTTAATGCTAAATACCTTGGAGATAATATAGATCATATTAGAGATTCTAAGAATCCTAACTATTTAGGATATCATTTACTTAACTATTTTCATAAGAATAGTGATGGTCATGTTCCTATGTCAAACCCTTGGAAGTAAGGGTTAGCAAAGTTGATAGTTCCAGATGTCTTTGTAGATGTAGACTTATTATTGGAATTGGCAAATAGGTATGACACAATCTCTAAAACCATAAATAAAGATGATAGTACAGCCCTAGTAACTTTAAATAGGGAATCATTTATGAAAGCATTCAATACATATAACCCCTGTGCAACAGAGATAAATGTGAAAACCTTAGCTGCTAGGTATACAAGGGAGGTCTGTGTTGTAGTGAAATTGATTCAAGCCCATGTACCAAAAGGAACCAGAAACTACATAGCACCCTTTCCTAGTGACAATGCACCCTATTTCTACAAGGACGTGGCCTTTTACATGAAGTATATTTCCTATGGCCTATGTAGAGTTCTAAGAGTTGATAGTGGAAAAGAAAGGATATCCTCTGATATTCTAATGATAGTTTTGGATATGAAAAGTCCCCATGCCAGTATAGATTATGATTACATCCAGTCTGTAATCGACAAGATGTATCAAGGGATTGTGGATATCCAGAAGAAGGAATCCAACCCTAAATTCCTACAATATTCCTTACTGATGCATTTCATTTTATTCTACAATTTCAATATCATGGACAAGCCCAATCTAACACCTAAAAAATTCTATCACGGTCAATCTAACCCTATACAAATTTTCTTGAGGGCGTGGAATTATATATCTTGGGAGAATGAGTTATGTTCTTTCTAGAACTAGATGGTATATCCCCTATTGATCAGTTTGGGAGTCAATATGACAATAATTCCAATTAAAGTACTACAGCTTCTGAGACCCTGCAAGTCTGTTGATAAGTGGAATGGAGATCACAACTGGGGACACTTCTATTACCATACTAATTTCACTCTGATAAGAGTTTATGGTTGTTCCTAACCACCACACATTTTAATTTACTGACTACCACCAAGAATCGCTATCATAGAATTCATATGGCAGCTTATGTTGACCGATAAGGAGCATTTGGATCCATATAGAAAAAGAACATTCAAACCTTGACAATTTATTGTTTCTGATTTTAGAATTGGTAAGAGGGCTTATGATGTTGTGAATAGATGGTTAACTCATTTTTAGGATGAATGTTCCCTTGTATAGGTATGTGGATACAAAGGGGTTCATTTTTAGTGCAAAAAGGCTCCTAACACCCACTATCCCAACTACTAAAGTACATGAGCAATGTGAAGAGGAAGACCTTATTAGGAACATCTTACTAGAAGAAGAAATTTCAAGTAGGACAATAAAGTTCCAAGAATTGATGGATTTAGAGTAGAAACTTAAGAATGAAGGGATCCCATTTGGGGTTTACTTCCCTGGTATGCCTTATCTACAAAGACTAGATAAGATGATTGATTCTTATGGGACACTGTGCAACACGCAAGAGGAAAAACTAGAGAATAAGGACATAGGTACAAATAAACATTCATCCTAAGAGAACAGTGATAGTAGCTACTCGATACACAACCCTCCACCAATGGATCAGCCACCTCAGACTGAGGAAAATATAATAGATTTGACACAAGGACAAGAGGCTGAGGTAGTTGTTGAGCCTCCAAAGAAAAAGAAAAAGGTGGAAATTGGGAAGCCTTCCGATGTCAAGGCACAAAAGAGGAAAAAATATAAAGTGAGTGCATTATTCATTGGAATAAGAGCTTATGACCATCAACTAAGGAAGTTCATAAGAGAAGGAAAGAAGAAAAGAGAGGACACAAAGGAAAATGTTGAGATGCGTCTCTTGTTATATAAAGATGAAAGGGAGCTACAAGAAGAAGAATTCTTGAGAGATGATGAGTTCATAAAAACCAAATAATTCAAGGACTTCCTTAGTTGGGCCAAATAACAACAAGTGGGGTCACAACTGCAATTGGCAGGAGGAGAAGCAATAATGAGTGAAGCCTTGTAGGCGCTACAAGATTACGATATAGAATCAAAGAACATGACCCAAGAAGAAGCTAGACAATTAGTAAAGTCTAGTGTCATGTTACTTGTAGAAGGATGTGACTTATCCTCATCTTTCATCATAAATCAAATAAGGAGGCAGCTAGATATCAAATTTTATTTAGAGACATAGGTAGGGGATATGATTAAAGGACGTGGATATAATGCATAGTTCCAAACATTAGCAATGTGGGCTCTAGCTACCATGACCTAGAATCCATCACTAATAAATGTACATGAAAAGATGGAAGGGGAAAAAATCATCTGGTCCATTCACAATACAGTTCATTTGGAAATTTCACAAGCTCTCACTCACTTTGCTCATCTTAATGAAGAAAAAGCTGTGCACATGTCAAATAGATATAAAAAGATATTTTATGAGGCAAGTCTTGTTGTGAAGGACATAGAATTAGGATTGATTAAAATAAATACACTAGAAAAGTTAGTAGAAGAACTCAATGTAAAGCTACAAGAGATCCCTGAGACTACTCCTAGTGAGCCTAAACAAGTTGCAGATGCATTGGTGCAAACAGAGTATGCAGAGGATACTGAGAAGGAAATAGAGCAAAAGAATGGTGATCAAAATAATGTGTTTTTAGAATCCTTTTTGAATATTTTTCAAAATAGGATAAACATTTTAAAAGATAAAGACCTAGTACATCCTGGCTACAACAAATTTCTTGGTTTTCAGAATGAGGTAACTAATTTTGTTTCAACATTGAACTCCTATTTTGGGGCTTGGCCAGTTAGGGAAAATCTATTTGAGAGATTAGCAGACCTACAACCACTTAGGGAAGACCTCATATAAATTATAACTCAATTTGGTGAGGAGATAGAGAAAATTGGGGTAACCTTTTCTTTCTTTAAGGGTAAGGAAAATCAAATTGAGGCCAGACTAAACATGTTTGGATCAGATTATAATAAGTTTATTCCTTCAATAAGGCGCATGGATGATAAAATCAAGGAAGTGGATATATGGAGAAATGAATTTGATTCATTACTACCTAATAAAGAAGCATTTATTTATGACACCAATGAATTAGATATGGAAAGGTTCAATAGAACCTTAGATGAGGCATTTAATGCCAAGACAGACTTCAACAAGTTTGTGACAGATGTCAAGAGTATAACAGATGCAAGATGGGAAAGTTAAAAGGTGTGTGTGTGTATTTGGGTACCTATTAGATCAACACAAACACTCAATAGGTCATTGCATTAGTATAAATGGTTAGATAAAACATTCAAAAACCACTAATATCGGCCTATTGCCTTCTAACTAGAAAG
>MU223753.1:2962705-2985017 GCA_018584345.1 Thuja plicata
GTCTTCACCTATCATTGAATCTTCCTGACATAGCTCTTACGTGTCATAGGAATCCGTCATAACCATTTTAGCCATGATCTCCTTACACACAATTCAAGATGCCGACACATCAACATTATTTGCAAGTGATACATTTTACAAAACAAATAATAAGAATAGGAATTATTCAAGGTTGAGACACCTTATTCCTAACAAACAATAGAATGAGTATCAAGGAGTTTTTCACATGAAATCCTCAATTTCTCCTTAACTAGAGCTCTATTTACACATGCACCTGCTCCATCATGTTCCCCTTTTCCATGACCAACCTAAAAAACTCCAAATATGAGATACACCTATCTCTACATGCATTCTACATAACCAATAAAATATACGAGCATTTTTGAATTGACTTGTGCAATTATCCAACCAAATGAGATGTCTATCCATAGAAATATCATTTTCCCACACCCACTCAAAATAATTCTCAAAGCAATGTTGGACATACTTGTGAGAGTGAGATCATGCCAATCAAGAAAGTGTCCTTACAAATCTTGAATTGTTGATCCATCCATTGAGACTTGTGACTATGCCTTGCATACTTGTAAAAATGATTCTTCTTGAAATCTGAAATAAAATCAGCTACATTGCATTCTTTTGTAACCAACTCACATCTAGAGCCTTCCCCTCCACTTTTCAATGTATATTTAACGGTTTCATATACCTTTTTTGGGACAATTGTCTTTCCAAAATCATGTTTGCAGCCCTCATGAAAACATGAAACAAACTTCACTAGCCCACCACACTCTGAGCACTTGTCATTTAAGCAATCTTGTCTATAAAAGAAACATCCATCATCTCTAGGATATAAAAAATGATCTAGCAAGTCTCTTGATGATTTTGGAAGAGCACTTGCACCACACTCCTCCAACATTTCACTAGTATACAAAGTAAAATGAATGGATCATAACAATTCATGATGCATTGAAAACTCCACGTGATATTTGAAAGAACATGTATTTTGAATCTTAAGAGGCACACAAAAAATGGCTTCAATTCTTCAAAATCTCTTTGTGATATTTGCAATGTTGGATGTGTCTCACAAAAATTTTTGAACAACATTGTTTGACTCACCTCCAAATAAGGTTTTTGGATGTGGGGTGCAGTCTCGAATGCCAATTCTCAACTTCAAGACATCCTTCACATTTGGTGACACTCTTGAGTTAGATTGCCAAAATAGTTGAATTTGATCCTTCACATCATTGGTAAGCTTCATATAAAAACATGGAAATATCCCACTATAAGCCCATGTATCATTTTGAAGAGGATCATCAAGTCTTTCTCTCCTTGCAAGTGCTCTAACCAAAGTTTTACGATTTGGGTTCAAGTCAACACACGTTTGTCTCATCAAATGAGCCTTTCTCAAATGATGACTTACTAAGGAGGTTTTAACAACCCTCCTAGTGGCGCTCTTGTCTTTTTCCCATGTAGTCTTCCCAATGGAATTGAGAGAACTAAAAATATTTCTCACAATAATAGCATTCCTCTCCTTTTTCTTATTCACACTAATATTCAATTTGGCTAGAATAGGTCTCATCTTCTGCATCTTTAACAACTACACAAACAATTGACATTTCTCAACCAACATCTTGTGGCTAAAAATTTGATCAAAAAGTTTTGAAACCCACAACTAAACAGTTCTTTTTGATCGCTTGCAATCAAAATTGCTCATTATGTTCTCACCAATTTCAAGTAACCATTTTGTTGTTTTTGAAGGTCTCAAATTTGAAGTTTGTAGTTCTTCCTTGCAAGGGACTTCATTTCTCATATAATTTGGAGATGTGTAACACTTATTTGGTTCTTGTGAACCATTATCATTGTCAATTCATTCATATTCTAATAGTGGATTGTCATTGTCAATGTCCACACTTCCATTGTCCACATCTACATGTTCATTTTCAACACCTACATTTTCATCTTTAATCACTACATTCTCATTTTAAATATTATTTTCATAAATCATTTCAAATTCATGTTCTTCTTCACTTGAAACCGCATTTAAGGGTGGGGCCTATGTCCACATCTTCAGTAAAATTTAACATACCTTGTCTCTTATTCTGATGGGCAACACTATCCATTTCTCTATACACTTCAATCTCTTCATTTGGGAGCTTCCTCTTCGATTTATGTTTTTGATGACTACTACTCCCCATGGTGAGACCAAAAAGGTGATGCAACCTTTGATAATATAGAGATTCCAACAAAAAGGGTCAAAAAAGTGGTTTTTTGTCTTTCATAATTGATTTCTCATGAAATTCTCTGTAGAAAAATGTGCTTCTCAGACAGGGACCCAGAGAATCAATTTTAGCTTTTGGATACTAGTAAAACATATTGGATATCCAATATCTCCCACCCAAATTTGGATTCAAGCTTTTCATTTTCATCCTATTTTTATTTTACTTTATGTATTACTATTATATTTAAACATGGAATAAAAATATTTCACCTCAGATGCCTTTCCTTTCCAAGTGTCCATGACCAAACCCCATTGATCTTTATCTGCATCATATTCATTAATAATGTTAAAGACACTTTTTCCTAATAAATATAGATCAGCCATATTTAATTCCTTGACACATCTTAAAAGGATAGAGTATATTTTTTCATTGTGCCTCTGTTTTACCCATTCCTCAGATTATTTGTAGGCTCAAGATTCTTCAAATCCCTTTCTAGTAGTTTCTTCTAGCCTTTCCCTCTCTACTAATAATTTGTCTCCTTCCATTTTTGCTTCTATTAGAGTAGCAGGGCTTGAGGCCATGGGAGAAGGAGGGTAAGTGACATATGGGCTGGATGATGAAGACTAGTAAGGTTCCTGTACAATCATTTTCTAAGGCATTACTTGTACTATTTTCCTCCCCTCCAGAAACATTATTCTATCATCCTTCTACAAGGATTTAACCCTTTCATCATTGTATGCCTTTAAGACAAATTCATACTTTTGGTTCAAGTTGCTATAAGCATCTTTCTCCTTTTCAGCTACCTTCAAACTCAAATTGGCAGTTTGAAGAACAAGGTTAGTGGCTTCAATACCTAAGGTATCAGAAACTCTTTTAATAATGAGGCTTCTTGTATCCTTATTTTGATCATCTTCTTTCAATCTCCTTTTATCTTTCTTCTTCAAGGACCAGATTGCTAGGGTTGCATGATCTTCACTAAACTCAGCACCAATTGATGTTCCAGTAGTGCCCAATGGTTTTTCCTCCTTTCTAACAACATCAAAAAATACTACATCAGGCAAATCCCACTGGGGTAGGATAAGGACTCCATGTATCTTTACCAACTCCCTGCCCTCTTCAGGAGTGATTTTGTCAAATTTGTTCAATAACTCTTGTTTGACCTCCTTTTCAATATTAGCCTTGGGATGATTTTTTTGGGCTTCCTACAACCTTTGGCATTTATCTTTGAGCTCATCAATGTAAATTTTCCATAAAAATTGAATAAAGGCCATAGCCTTGACAAAATTATCATCTGATAAGAACTCCTTACTAGCCTATTTGGTTACAGGATCGAGTTCTTTACATGTAAATTCTGCTACTATGAGATCAACAATTGTATGCCTAGGTGCCTCTAGCACTCCTTGTAGTTCTTGTGCAGTGAAAAAAACCTGGCCAGTGTTCCTCATATGAACCAATTTCTTAGCAATAGCCTAGTTATCCATATGTATAGGGGACTGGGAGGGAGTGTACAACTCACTCTCTTGCTCTTTTCCTTCTACTATCTGTTTCTTGGGAGATGGCAACTTTTGGGCACTCGCATCTGCTAACATTTTTCCTTTCTAATTAGAAGCCTTGTCAATTTTTGGCATAATGGTGTTATACCCCCTTCTCTTGTATACTACATAATTACCTGGCGGGATTACTCTTCCTTGTGAAAGTTTGCTTATGATGGCTTGAGCTTTTTAAGTTTCATCTTCCATTATTCTTTGTTTCTTCTCGCTGAGGTTCTACATGATATCCTTGAATAATGTCATTAGGGACTCAATCTTCTTGGCCCAAGGGAAAAAATCCTTCAAAGGATCATAAGACTTATCAAAATTGTGGACAAAGTCCAAAGATTTCTTGTATACTAGCCATTTCTCTTTCCTGACCTCCTGGTCACTTAGATCAAAAAAATTTCTAATAATATCCTTGGGGTAATGAAGCTAGTGCTTTAATGTCAATCACTTGGTTCTCTTTCTGAACATGCCCATTATGAGATCTTCATTATCTGCACACCTAGATACAAACTTTACTAGATGATAGGGCTTTAAATACTTATCAAATGGTGCCCACCCACCTTTTATAATAATGAAATGATGGGCTCTTGTAAGAGTAGGGAAAATAATTCCCTTCATTTTTCCTATTAGGGCTTCTTCATGTAATCCACCCAATTCTCTCATAATCTTTGCAATTCCAATCTTTAAAGGCACTTTGTAGGGCAGAACATTGGGGGTTCTCCTGAATCCATAAACCTTTATCACTATAGAAACAGGGTATAAAATCAAGCCTCCCCAATTGTTGGAAATTTTCAAGTCTGGGGAAAACTCCATAGGTCTCAATAACCTCATCATATCTATATGGATACTGGCATTCTGTTTGCATAATAATGACTTAAGCCTAGTGGCAAAAACCCTGTTGAAGTATATATATAACTAGCTTCTTTTCTATCCCATGATAGATCAACACTACACATTTGAACAGACAAATCCTCATCACCATGGAACTTGTTTAGGTCCATATCCTCCTCGAAGAAGTCATCATTATTGAACAAAAACATGTGCATCATAAGGGAATACGATCCCATTGGTTTGAGTATGTTACTATCTTGGATACTTGCCAGAACTTCATGCATTTGTTGGGCAATGTAAGAGGCATAGTCAAAAACTACTGATAGGTGGGGATGTAGAATCTGAACCACCATGAGAATTATATGGATAGGCATTTTTGTCTCTTCATCTTCTCCTAGAACTTGGCATAGGGCACTATACATTTTCTTAGCCTTACCATTTAAATAATCTAACTTGAATGGATTTCATGCGTTAGGCCCTAGTACAATCAAGTCCCCTATCTGGTTAAAGTATCCATTCAAGGCCTCATTTCTATAGTATTCCCTCAGGGTCTTGTGTACTTCCTTAAAATAATCAAATTCAATATCACCCATTTGTACTGAAGTATCACTCAATTTGAGAATTATTCTAATTTCACCAGTTGTGATAGTCAACAACACATTTCCCTATGTATCCCTAACAACCCTGGATACTTTGTCATAAGTGTTTGCTATTAGGGTAAACAAATCTATATCCATAAACACCCTGGCTACTATCAACTTTCCCATGTCTAAGTCCCATATGTTACAATCTGTGGTAGGGGAAATCCTTTAGCTGTAGGCAATTTTGAACAAAGTTAAACCATTCAGACTGGTTTTAACATCTTTGGCCCACCTACCCGAGTCATATAAACCCTCTCCTACTCTAAAACGGGGATGAGTCGAGACTATCATCTTAATCTAGGTTGCATCACCAGTGGATCCTTTTAATTGTTGCGGGAGGTCCTCTCTAACATTTCTTTTCTAATAATCTACTTCTCCTAAAAGTTCAATCCTAGGGGCCATTCTGAGCCTAGGGATTTTTGCTGAGACAAAATTCAAATTTTGAAATGATAATTCTAAAAGCCTTTTGAATTGCAAATCTTACTAGAAACCTGAATTTTGCTATATTAGAGATGACTTACCCATTTTGCAATTCTATCACGAGGAGCTGAATATCTCTACAATTCTTTTTCTTTGCTTGGATAATGCTGGCGAGTTATGGCGACTTTAAGCTGAAATAATGAATTATACTACTTCAATAAAACCAATCTTTCACATTAAATTGAACTAAAATGGCCACATGTTCTACAATCAATTTGCCTAGTTTAAATTCATGGCTTAACGACTCACTAAAATTCATTTTGGAAACTTTGAATCTGAGCCATAGATTTCAAGAAACATCTCCTTCATTTGATGAACCTCTTCTTTTCCCAGAAACAACTATTCATTTGGGACACGTTTCAGCATGACTTAATCACTTACATGATATATTTCGTGCTTTTTCTCCTTAAGTGATTAAGTCCACCATCAGATTCATCTTAACCTGTCTGGAAGTTATCTCACTTTGAGTTTACTGACTGTGGCTACAACGTCATCAACTGGGACATGCGTCAGCACCCCTTAATGGCTTAGATGCTATATCTCATGCACCTTTGAGATAATCCATTAAGCCAATTGTCTGATCCTTTCATATTTGCAATCTTATTAACATGATATCTGCGCTGTATAGGACCCACCTTTTATGCCACACATCATCATGGCTTAATTTCTTATCTAATAGATCTTGAGCACTTTATCTTCAAGCTATTAAACCGACCGTTGATCTTTTCTGTAGGTGTTTTTCCTTTAATTCTATCTTTACGACCTCACCTGAACCCACTAGGACACGTGGCATCATGGCTTAGTGTCTTAGATGATAGATGTCAATTACTTTCCTTTTAAGTCATTAAGTGAGCCATTAGATCTTTTCAACCTTCTCCAACCTTTATCCTGCGGCCAGCTTCACCTTTAGTGGACTACATGTCATCACATATGCCACACGTCAACACTGCTTAATGGCTTAGACGCTAGATCTTGATTACTTTTGAGATAAGCCATTAAGCCGACCGTTGGATCATAAACAAGTTATTTATACTTTAATCATCACCATCTCATAATACATAGGTCCACCAACTGCCACATGTCATCACCACTTAATCGCTTAACTATTAGATTTCGTGCATCTTGGGACTATGTGATTAAGTCTATCGTTGATTCTTTCAGGACCTGTCCACTGATTAACTGAGAACCTTTACGACCTCAGCCAGACCCACTAGGACACGTGGTGTCACAACTTAATGGCTTACGTGATAGATCTCAAGCAGTTTGGGATTACGACATTAAGCGGGCCGTCTGATTAAAAAACACTTGCTCGATATATAATGAATCTTATTAAAATCTTAGTGGACTTTGGACTAAGGGAATAACATAAGACCATGGTGTTAGGATTGACAAATTTAATAGACATGACTTAAGTGAAAAAGGTAATGTGAAATTAGAAAGCATTTCAACACTTAGGGTTTTTATGATCGAAGTTACACTAGGAGACATGAAATAAGGGTTTTTTAGCATTTCTAATATGGTTGAGGGCTAGAAGAAAATTTGCAGAGGTATAAGAATAATTTGGACCATGATTTTAAACCTTTGTATAACAATTATGAAAGGAAACTTCAAAAATTTATAAGGCAACTTCTAAACATGGAATAGTACCAACACATAGACTGATTGAAAAACAACTATAACTTTCAAACAGTTTCAAATTTTTTAAATTTGAAACATGCGTCACATTCTATGTTGCGCCTACTATAAGAAAAAAAAAAGTTTGAAATTTTGTAAAGTTTAGAATTAGTTAAGGTGGTTAGACACGAGAGTTTTTTTATTTTGAATAGGTTGTAGCAGAAAATTCATAATTAATTATTTATTTGGTAAAAAATTACACAAAAATATGTCTCACATCTAAGCATGAGTCTACTACTTATATTTAGAATCTTGTGAAAATATATCATCATTTGATTGTGATTAAGGTGGTCAGACATACATGTACTTTTTATCTTTTTCTTGAAATTTTTGTACTACTACAATGAAATCTAAAATATTGAATAATTAGATTGATTTTTTTCAGACAAGGGCTAATAGTTTAGAAACTACATTCAATTTCCTATAGATTCTGTTCTTACAACTTTTTCACATAAGTTTGATAAGATGTTCAACTTTTTACGTCAAGTTGACTAACCTTGATTATTTAATTTTTCATTGCCACTTAAGGCCATAGCTTGGTATACCATGATCCTGCATGTACCGATCATATATGAGGTTTTGTACCTATATAATTGATGAATTATGGTTTATAGATAATCTTTAGATGATAGTTATGCATGCATGAATTGTGCAAGTTAGTTACATGTAGATTTGATGTAAGAAAGTATAATCTAATACTAAGATTAGTGAAGAACAAAGAGCATGGTCATAAGAAGTAAAAGTGTATAAGAATAGATTCATGTGCTTATAAAAAAAAATATAATTGAGCATAGTTTATGCTAATTTAGCAGTTGAAAAGATCTTGTGATCATTCTAGCGATCTTGTAAGGAAGTGAGACTTATAGAGGGTTATAGTCCTTAATTATAATTGAGCAGTGAGCTCTAGGCAGTGTGCTTGAATGCAATTACATTCCTAACTTATTATAAGATAATATTTTATGTATAGCATTATCTTGTGGGTTTCATCCCCACAATGGTTTTTTCCCTAAGAGTGTATCCATGATAAAAATCCATGTGTTATGGTGTGGTGTTTATTTTCTTTATGTTCTTGCACTTTACTCTTTGTTGTTTGCATTCAATAGTTTGAGAATCAATTTAAAAAGATAATTTTTTAGAGAACACTGTGTTGACAGTACATTGTGACAGTCTTGTCAATGGGAGATGAGTTGTCCCCAAATACTAGAGTATCGGCCAACTTTTCCTGAAGAAGGTTATTGGTGAGTGAGCTCTCCTGGCCTCCAAACACCTGGTTGTCAGGTCTTGATAGTGTAAGTCTAGCTTAGTTGGACAAGTGATTATTTGTTTTGAAGGGATATCTAGTTTTGAATCATTGACCTCTGAGACTTCAATAGTAATGATTTTCATGCAAGCATTCTTTAAATCCAGCAAAGAAAATAGTGAAACATATGACAGTGTTAGTATAGACATCTAACTATATTCATGACATATATCTCCTTTGCATCAAAAAAGTTCTAGATGAAAAGAAATAAAAACTACTAAACATATACATATAATCTTCAATAATACAAATATAAGTAGAGAAGTAACGTATTTCATTAAATGATTGCAAGAACTGGAATAGAGGACATAAGGAAGCATATGACATGAAAAAAATTTGCTAACTCTGGGATCAGAAACAATACAGAGCATAGTGTTGAATGGTGTTCCTCATTCTTTTATTAACTTAAAATCCAACATCACTGGTAGATACACTAGTAGCCCCAAGGGAGCATTAATCTACTCTCAACTTAAAAGACAAGATAGGTAAGAAATTTGAAATCTTGTATTGCTAGTGGACAGCTAAATGATCAATTTGCTGACCCTTGGAATGACATCGGACTTAGTATTTATATAAAACCTCTAGCTACCTAAGAGACTAAACCTATGCTATTTATTTACATTATATTACAATATTTACAGCCGGTACTACCTATGCTATCATTTTACCTAATATGGTACAATCATCTGTGAAGACAAGAGAGAAAAGAAGCTTTGGCAAAACTGCCATCGGCAAAAGTGTCCTTGTATCTTTAGATGTGATGGATCTTCCCTAAGTGACCTGAGCCATACGCCATCATTAATGCTCTCCTAAACCTTGGTGATTGGGTGGGCTCCCATACACTAGATATTAAATGTTAAACAACGTCTTGGAACCCAGGGGTGTCTGTAGCCAACTTTCAGACCAATAGTGAATGGTCACACCAAGAACGATGATCACAGACCTAACAACATGCTATAGATAGTGATCGGTCACCTCAGATAAGTGGTCAAAACTCATCACTATAAAGAATACAAAATTGGGGATCTAGAGACCTAGAACCTAGGAGCTTACGCTCAAAGAGTAAAGAATGCACATGTACTTTGCCTCTGGTGAAGGATCCTCAGACTCTAGGCGTTTTACTAGCCCTTGAACTTATTGTATGCCTCAAGAATCTAGAGTATACCATCCTCTTCTACATCCTTTAGGCAATATCAACGATCAACAAAACTTTCAAAATGGAGGCCGACATCTTTGACCTTATCTTTTAACTCTGTAACAACCTTGGCCATGTCATGGGACTTGAGCAGTACTTGGGAGAGCTCTACCATTTTGGCACCAGTAAAATCTCCCTCAGACTGGCATTGAGCGTCGGTCACTTTATCAAACTTACCATGCATAGAATCATCAGGAGTATAAGTTCTAGGGCTGAGAGGATCAGCTGATGTAATCTCTTTGATGAGGATAGCATATTGGTCCAATAGATTCTAGACCACCAATAGTTGTTATTCTAGAACTCTTACCAGTTTCTTGTTAGTTTTGACTTTGAATGCAAGTTTGGAGTACTGAGTCCTTAGGAACCCATATGATTCATCCCCTAGAATGCCTATATTTATTAAATCATCCTCCTCAAGATTTAGAATCTCTAGTGAGGTATCTCGCCATTCTTTGTATTTCTCTATCTCTCCCATCCATTGAGTAATAATGGCCTCTATATGCTTCACTAGATCATTTTCCTGAAAGAAGTGTGGGAGGGACTTGGACAAGAAACTACTTATATCCCCAATCTAATGGTCCATCCACTCATCCACCGTTAATGCCTTCTTTTTCACAACCCTCAAGGCCTCAACATCACTTTGAGGGAGTGGTTTCTCAGGAATCAAAGGTCCAGGTGTTTCAGAAGGAAGGGGCACACTAACTCTGTGAGGAGTCCCAAAAGATTGGCATCGGTGGTATTCAACTACTTCACCCTTAATATTGCTTCTCCTACTAGGCCTAAATGGCCTTTCTGGCTTCATTCAGGAGGTCCAATTTTCCATCCTGAGTTCTTTCACCTAAAGGCACCTCCATGATTACATACTCTTCAAAAATTACCTCTGAGTCTTTATTTTCTTCTAGAGGGGTGGCAATTATTTCCACAACATTACCATCTAAGGCCCTTTGGGTGCAGTGAAGGGTTCAAGCCCTCTTGGGATTCTTGGGAACTTGGCCTTTAGCCAACATTTCTACTAGTGATAGTGGGGCCATGATAGTCATCAGAGATTTTCTTTTCCAGGACTCGACTAACCACTGTGGTGCTACAACTGGATCACTTATTATCCTCCCCAAACTTGAAGTGTTTCTGGGGTTCATTTCAAATTCTCCCCTAGACATTTTTTCCTTCATGTCAATGGGGTCTTCACTTGTGTTTCCTTTATTTCCCTCCATATCACCCCTAAGATTATCATACATAGGTGGGTTGGGAGGTGGAGGAGGATAAGGCTACTCATTCATATATACTTGTTGTAATATGGCCACAAACTTGTCGGCCATTGCATCACGTGATGTGAATAAACTCTGATAACTGCTTAGGGTTAGGAGCACTATGTTAGAGGCTATGGTTGTTTCTGTAGGTCCGATTTCCTTGTTAGCTGACATTTTCTCTAGGGCCAGGTTACTTTGTTGTTCTTTTGGTATTTCTTTTTCTCCTTTGGCCTCTTTAGGCCAAGATACATTTCCTTCTCAGATCGCCAGATTTATGGGCCCTATTGATTCATGTGCAGGAACCTTAGTTTTCAGTTCCATTGTCTCTTCTATGATACTATTAACCATACTGTGTAATTCTTCAAGATCACCCATTGGGAAGAAATCATCAATGTTGATCTATGATATCTCTGGTGGACTCTCCAGGTGATCCTCTTTCTCATAGGAGGAGGAGAAAGAAAGTACCTCAACCTCAAGTATATCCTCAGGCTCTTAATCTAGACTTTTACTTCTTAGAGGCCGCTCTACATTCTTCTTCTTTCTTATTTTGATCGGCACCCTAGGATCTCCAACTGGCACAGTTCTGGTGAGGTCTTACTCGCATGCTGCGCTTAACAAAATGGCCAGGGAAGGAGAATCCCCTAGTAGAGGATAGGAGCCTATCAAGGTAGTGTCAAGACCAAAGGGCACTTTGGTGTTTGCTGCTTCCATTAGTTTTTGGGAGTGAACCAACTGATCACCCAACACTCCATCAGGGGGGCCTAAATGAGGTCCAAGACCTAAGGTGGGGTGCCAACCTTTTTCTTTCCTTAGGCTTTGGATTTTCCTGCTGTCCAAGAGCTTGATGCTCCCAAAACTATATAATCTGTCGAGACACTCTTTGGGCAAACCTTCACAAAATATGAGTGGCTGCGCATAATTACTGCTCTCGAGATGGCCTCGATACTCAAATTCTCTGACGTATCCCAATCTACTGAAGGGAGGTACATATTATTTTTTCCTATATCTTTATAGTCAGGGTCTTTTGTACTCCCGGTTTCTAAAAAGGTCTGTGGCAATGTTCAGATCTTAAGCTATTCCATCATCCCTTTTGTTATTTTGGAGTAATGTCACTTTCGAACATCATAGTTATCTTGGTCATTGGCCCAAAAATATTATAAGTGTCAAGCATGGGGGTTTACCCCTTTGGCATCAACCTCTCTAGTTTCCCAAGTAGACAATGATCCTTGTGAATGAAATAATATTTGGCTAATCCTAGGCTGCTTAGCTCATTTTTTGCTTCTCGGGCCATGGCGAGGGAGAAAGATTACTACCCACAAATGAATGGGAATGAGGGAGAAGTGAACCTCTTCAGGGAATTCAAGGCATGCACCTCTAAATTATTCCTAAAAAACTCCAATAAAATAATTATATCCCCACAATGCTTGGGTAATAGGAAAGGCTCCCCAGAGAAGCCGGACACCTGAATATAAGTGTGCTAGGAAAATTGGATGAAGTAACATCCTCATGCACCAACCAGGCCCATAACCTATGGAAATAGTCTAAATCCCCGGTCACTAGTGATCACCTTGATATCGTGAAAAATGAAGGCGTCATTGACTCTACAACAATGCGGGAAACTTGGGTCCCACTTAATCAGGGTGAAGTGGTGCCATGGAGAAACTTGACCGTCTCCTTCCCTGAGAATACCAATAGTTGCTAGACCCCAAATTCCCTGGCACTACTAGGAAAGCACCTAGAGGACATAGGAAGTCATGTTAAATTTTCAGACTGCTTCGACCCTCCTCATCTGGGTATCTACATGTGTGACGATGATGTTAGTCTAGTCGAAGTGTGCCTTGTTGGTGATCATACCATACAAAAAGTAATACATCTAGGGAGAGAATTCCCGGGCATGGGGTTCCCCAAAAATATTGCATAAGAAGATAATCCCTGCCTGGATGGGCTCCTTGATGTTAGAGCAAGAGATTTATGTTCAAATTTTATTGTAGTCCCAACGTGGAATTTTTAGCCATTCAGAGTTGAGGTGGCATCGGGTCAGATCAGCTGTGTCCTCTAACTGCTACATGGTAGTGACCTCGGTGGTAGAAGGAGCACCTACAAAATGTAAAATGTGCCACCCTATAGTGGTTACATCATGGTCCAATGTGACGATGGAACTGGGTACCCAAGAGGGGTGGGGGAAAACAACACAACAACCATACTACCTAGATGGTAATCCCTAGCCAAGAGGAAAATAAGCTTTGGTGCCTGTACTTTGCAAGGAAAACCAGCTGCTTGAATAATTCTGGATGCCACCAAGTTAATTGAGAGAGAGTCATCAAAATGTCAAAGTTGATGGATTGTCTTAAGAAGGCACTATATTTTGGCCCATGCACTGATATATGTGTCAGTGATCTCTTTGAGCATAGGTTCTTTTTGGGATCCCTAAATCACCCTATCTTTATTATAGTTTTTGGGTTAGCAGGAGCCTTGCCAATGCCCGCTCTATCTTGCTTCTCTTGTTGGTGCCAATAGTGACACTTGGGAGTTTGGGACTCCCAGAAGGTGAGGACTCTGAAGCCATTTCTTTCTTTCTTTAACTTGTACGTACAAATCGGACGACCGTTAGTATAAAATATTTAAAGAATTCTAGACTCTAGAGGTTTTAAGAACGATCTCACTTTTCACCTACAATAGAGAAATGTTAAGGCATCTCAAATGGGATCATATGTCCAAGATTTAAATACATTTTAACACATGAAACATTTCTTACCTACCGAAGATCAGAAATGATTTCCAAAAGAGGGTCACATGGGGTGGAAAATCCTAGACCTATCGACACATTCAACATTAACTTGAAAAGACAACAACCATTAGTGATAAGATAGGTATCCCTACTATAGTACTCTAACACATGCATGTTCACTTGGCTAAGTAATTCCATTTAATGGACATATGTACTAGCGCAAGTGGCATGAACCCCACTTGGGATGAATTTTAAAGGCTTGTTTGTGGGAACTAATTCTGCCATTAAGATAGAAAGGATAGAGGAGAGAGAAAATTAATGGCCTGATAGTGACCTAGCCTCTACAAATGGCATACTCATCACCTTGAGGTCCAAGGCTGCACCAACTAGGATGGTGAGCCTATTTATTGGGTGGACATAGCCTTAAGACCTTGCAAAGAATTCAAACTAGAGAGGGTTATCAGGACAAAAATTTTAGACACACTATGTCTCTTGATCGCTAAAAAAATAGACCGCTACAGACTCTACCAATGTACAGGGTGACCTATGAAAGACCACCCATGACACATGGAGTGCCAAAATGCTCGAGGGACAAAATTCATAGAATTTATAGATGAGAATAAATAGCTAGAGGGAGCTGCGACAATCTACATAATATTTACAAAGAATATATATAGAATATAGAAAATATATATAGACTCGAACATTTAAAGTGAACTACAAGACTCAAATTTATACAAAATTAACAAAATTCATAGTGGGAAGAAAACCATTATTCACAGAAAATTTACAACACAAAAAGGGTGGACATCTTTCCTTCCGATTCGGATGACTACAAAAGGGAGACACACCAAAATCAAGGACAATGTCATGTTGAATGACAGACGCGTCTTGAATGAGGAAGTCCAACAAGCACCCAGAAGATGTGAAAATGCACCAGACAAAGAATAGAAAAAAATATGAAAGCAAAATAAACAAAACAAAACCAAACGAAAAATGAAACAAATCCCAACAATGCAGGAAAAACAAAAAACACACTGACAAACAGGGGAAAGAAGAATGAAATGAAAATAGAAGAACCCAAAATCCTTCCTGAAACTCAAAATGTCAAAAAGGGATGCTGCAAATAGCTTCACTCTACCACCTAAACACTCCACCAAAGTCATCAAAAAAACCTCTGCACCTTCTAGCTCGAACTTCTTAGCTTAGGAAACAAATTTCTTCACTCCTAAGGAAATTCACTAGAAGGTTAAATAGTTTGTGGTAAGTGTTAAAGTGAGAAGGTAAAAGGCCTTAAATAATGCCTAGAAGAGCACATTAGTTACCAAAAGAAACTTTAGGAAACACACTGGCAACCGGGGTCTAGACCCCAGAAACCTAATGACCATTCATCTTTGAGAAAAGAGAAACGGTCATCAGATAGCCAAGATCTGAAACCACCCGCTTGGGAACAACACTCAAGGAACTAGGTCCCGGAGAAAACATAGAACACCAAAAAGGCAAAGCCTAAATAGAACCAAAAGTCCCAGAGAAAAAAAAACCAAACCAAAAGTGAAAAGAAAGGGAAAGAAAAAAAGAAAAAAAAAACAAAAAAAGGGGACCCGACATTCTACATACAAAATGTAGTGACTCATATTCAAGGCATAACAAATGGATACTCGCTGGGACAAATGCCTTTTGCATTTGAGAAATCCAGAATTCTAGTTGAAACAGTGGGAATCTTACCATCATTAGAGAAGCAATGTCACGATGTGACTCTGGGAACCTTAGAAACTTGTTGAAATTCAGATGCTAACCTTTTTTGAAATGATGTGTCCAGGGATTCAAATAAGGAGGGTGGGAATAGAACATGGCTGAAGAAAGATAGAGAAACTGCATTGACATAAGAGGGTTGATGCCTGATGAGTGCCTTATTGTTCTCTAGGTTTTGGACCTTTCATTCTCTAGCTCTTTTTTTGTGAATGAGGGAGGCCGTAGTTCTTTCATTGGGGTCCTCAAGCTTAGCCTGTTACTGCGATGGTACTTCTTTCACCTCATTATTATTTTGATTATTGAGTGGAGAGGAAAGACCTGACCTAAGAGAAGTTTTCAAATTATTTATTTTTCCTAGGTGCTTCCTACAGAGAGTCTGACTGATCTATCCCTCCCCCGACCCTTCTGTTCATTGGATTGAAGTAATTTCCATTTTCAAAATGATAGTTGATCTTTTTTCTTCTAAGGAGAAATACCAATAACTAATTTCAGCGAAGAGTCTCTAGTGCTCAAAGGCCCATTTTAAAAGTTTCTCAAATGAGGATAGGACCAACCTTCGTTTAACACCTAGTTCTAGAAAACTAAAATGTGCAAGGAGAATCTCTCAGTGTGCACATTCATTATGTGAGGCATACCAGCCTAATAGAGAAGGGAAAATCAACAGGGCCCAAAAAGAAATAAAAGAGACCAAAAGAAATGGGGGAAACAAAACAAACAAAAAGACAAAACAAGGGTAGAGGCCCCAAAACTATTTACAAGGGAGGGTGTAGCGGACTGACACACCTGAAGGATACTTACAAATAATATATATGTATGATACATCTCCCTCTAGGGAGTACATTCCTCTGCCTTACTTGAAGTAGTGTTTGAGGAACTATTCGTTGACAGGCAGTGGGATCGTGTCTCTAGTAAAATAACTGAGGTGGTACATGTTAGCTCCACAGATTTCAAATATTTGGTAGGGCCAGAGAAAGAGCCTCTGAAACATACTATGCTTTCCTTTCTTCTCCCAGGATTTTTCCCATAAGAGGACCAGGTATGATGTCTGAAATTCCTTATATTGGGCTCTCTTGTCAAACTAGCGTTTGCCACAGCTTGCTGCTTCACAAAATGTTCTAGTTTGCAATCTCTCTTATCCTCCAATAGTACTAGGTTGAGGAGGTGTACCTCTGTGATGTTATCTCGGTCGTTAAACTCTTGCATGAAGTATAAGACTAGAATCTCTAGGTTTATTACGAAGATTGGATTTTAATTGTATACTAGGTGAAACAGAGAAGTTCCCAGAGCAACTTTGATTCGGATGCGGTCTTCCCACAAGGCCAACCTCAGTTTTTGGTGCCAATCTTAGAAATTATTTTTGAGAAGGTGTTTGATTACGTCTAAAAGGTTCTTGTTAGTATATTCAGCTACCCCATTTCCCTATGGGTAGTAGTTATTGGAAAACTTTAGGGTGACATTCCTATCATAGGCCTATTCCAACAACTGAGTAGAGGAAAAGGCTAGGTTGTTGTCACATACTAGGGAAAAGGCATTCTAAAGCTCATATCTATGTTTTCTTTGATAAAGTGGATTACCACATCTGCCGTATTGTTCTTTCATGGTATAATTTCATTCCACCGGGTGCAATAATCTATGGTAGTTAAAATGTACTAGTGGTTTGCGGACGAGTTGGGATTTATTTCCCTGATAAAGTCAAACACCCACTGGGTGAAAGGTCTTGCTCTAGACATAGACTAGAGAGACATTACCAGATTTTTCTCTCTCAAAGTAGTAGTTTGGCAAGTGTGGTGCTTCCTCACATGCACGTAGACATATTTAAAATGTGGGGTGAATGGTACCCGACATGAAGGATATGATGGGTGGTAGTATATGTCAACTCGTGTCCAGTTCTGAATCATCTGTAGATTTCTTCTATTATTTTTGCACCCTGTTCTTAGGTCAAGACAATGAAGGTAGACACCTTCATTATTTCTTCAAAAAAGAGCCTCATTTTTTTCATGAAATATGCGCTCTTTGCCCAAAGGGCCTGATGTTTACTAGGAATAAGCCCCTTAGATCACTGGTTATTCAGCATAAGGTGTACCAAGTCCATGTACCAAGGATCTTGGCTAATGGATTATACAGTGATGGTATGACATTCAATATGCAGGTTGGCTTCAACCATAGTTTTCTAGAGTCCTTGTCCTCAGACAAGTTTCATAGGTTTCATTTCAAGATCGTACTCTACAAGGATGGCCATCCACTTTCCCTGACACTCACCTAATTCACTTTTAATTAATAAAGACTTAATTTCCTGGTTAGGGAGGATGACATGGAATTTGTTACGGAGGATGTAGTGTTGAAATTTCTTAACCACTCGAACAAGGGAGAACGCTTATTTTTCTAGAAGAAAATATTGCACCCTCCATTCTTGAAGGGGGAGCTCATGAAAGTGATGGGTCATTCCTCCCCTTCAACCTTTTGGGTCAGCACAACTACAATAGAGTGGGTGGAGGCAAAATAGTATATGTGAAATAAGAGGGAATGGTTCAGACTGGCCAAGACTGGGGCCTCCATGATGCCTTTATTAATCTGGGAAAAAGATTGTTTTGCCTCCGGGATCCACTCAATCTTGGTATAATTTTTCATCATATTATTTAGAGACTATAAAACCTTAGCAAAACTAGAGATAAAACGTCGAACAAAATTGATCTTCCCAAAGAAAGATCGCATTTCCTTCTTGCTACCTGATATTTACAATTTCAGTAGTGCTTCGACTCACTGAGGGTCAATGGATATACCCTTCTTTGAGATGATGTTTCCTAAAATTTTTCTTTCGGTTACCCTGAATATGAATTTCTTTGGGTTGAGGTATATACTAAACCTGTGACACTGCTCACAAATCTTGGCGAGATGGGTTGCATGATCGCACCTTTATCGAGAGAAAATAGTCAAATCATCCATGTAGATGATTATGAATTTATCAACCAGGACTTCAAAGCCAATATCCATGGCCTTTAGGAATGTAGCTCCCCAGAGTTAATTAACCCTGAAGGGCATTATTCTATAGAAAATGTTCCCCACTTGGTGGTGAATGATGTTTTGGCTCTATCTTTGAATTTGACCATGACCTGGTTATACCTAGAATATCCATCCAGAAAGGACATCATTTAGGAAACATTAACAATTTTTAATACCTCATCTAACAAAGGGAGAGAGTGGTTATCCTTCTTTGAGGCTCTATTCAAATATTGGAAGTCCACACAGTTGAATCGCCCCATTCTTTTTCCAGACTGGTACTAGGTTCGCCACCCATGTGGTATGTCGGATTGGAAAAATTATCTAAGCAGCCAACAACTTCTGAACCTCCTCGTGGATGAGAGGGTCAATTATGGGATTGAATGGTCTTTGTTTCTTCTAGAATGGTTTAGCATTCAGCTTCACAGGGATGGTGTGTGTCATGATAGAATTATCATATGTCTTGAGATCTTCATATCCCCATGTAATTACGTCAATCTATTCTGAGAGGAATCTTCTCTTTCTCTTTTAGGGATCAAGAGGTACCAGTATGGACAAATTTTTCTTCAACACCTATCCTGATATTCATCTTTTCATATTTAAGCCCCTCGGGGGTTTGGGACGTTATCTCCATAGCTCATAGGTCATAGTCAAAGATACATTCAAGTTAAACCATCCACTTTGGGATAGTGTTGGTGTGTAGGTCATGGATTCCATCCTCATCTTCTTTTTGTTTAGTATCATCATGTTCTTCTTCCTCCATCATCTACTCCTCGAAGACACCCACATTTTCCATAAAGGCAAGGATGTGTCTGTCATCATCAAATACCTAAAGGTTGGTTATATTATTAGGTATGGAGGGTGTAGGAATCATTTCAACTAAAAATATCTGAATTTGGGAACCCGCCATGTGCTCAAGAGTACTGGATGACATTGCTAGGGTGTCTAGAATGAAATTTTGCTTCTGGGGAATTACTTCAATGCCAAAGGCATCAAAATCCTCTATTAAGCTCCACGCCCGATTGTGATAGGTTGTTGGTCATTTATTGTAGCATGTGTATTGGCTCTGGAATTTCCAGACTATAAGTTTTGAGTCACCCATGGCCCAGAGGCACGTGACTCCCTTTGTGAGGGTGAACAGGAGTTCAAGGACCAGGGCCTTGTACTTCATGAAATTATTGGTGCAGTCGAGCTAAAGACAATATAATGCAAGGAAAGACTTTCCTCAAGGGTTGATCAATTCCACCCTGGCTTCGCAACCTTGCTTGGATCAGGATCCATCAAATTTAAGGATCCATATGTCGTTGCTGGTATGTTGTGGTTACAAAATCTGGGGGGAATTAGGACTAGTTTTGGATGGAGGCAGGTTTGGGGGCATCACCCGACTGGGGAGAAATGAGAACTAAAGCACTTCTTAGTGGATTCTCTACTAGGTGTTCCTCAAAAGGTGATCTATCAGATATGTTAATGATTGGACTATGGTTGGGTGGGGTCTGGCCCCTGTGTTGTTCTACTTGGAAATCTTCAAGGAAAACCTTGCTTGCGTCTACACATGGTGTGCATTCTAGCTCTGAGTCACTTTGACAATGAACTCAACACTAAGTGCTAAACAATAGGGAGGTTAGATTTTCCTCGTCACCTTGGGATCTCACATCTTGTTTTAGCTTTACGATGAGTGTTAAGGCCTTGAAATATCACCCTAACTCAAGCATTTGGGCATACTAATATCTCATGGTAATAATGGAAACCTTCATGAGTTGTGGGTGGACTCTGATTAAGAAGGAATGTCCAGATTCTAGGTTGGTTCCTATTATATTTGAAATATCACCTATGGATGATCTCTAATTTGGCAAAAGAGAAAAGATAACTAAAAATTGAATAAATAAACTAGAAGTTGATGCACCAAAATTGGATTCAGACTTATCAGAATTTCAAACTAGCATGCACAAGACACACACTACTAAGATCTACAACAACATTCACTATTCAATGTATAGGTTGACCTAAAACTCACTGTTAGGTTTTGCACCACAAATAATGATAATCTACCAACAAATATACAGATTCTGCAAAATGTTTTACTTGACAACCTAGAATAGGAATTGGATTAATTCACTAATCTATGTTGTAAAACATATTACACTTAAATGCAAAAATGTTGAAAAAGATTGTTGATAAAACTCAGAAGACATGTGAATAATGGGAACTAGCTTTATCTCTTCAAAATCTACAAATTGGTTACATGCCAAGGTACAAAACATGCCACGGAATAGATTACATTCACTTGAACACAATTTGTATGAAAACTGAACCTATGGCTACAAAATATATGCAAAAGGCACAAAGGAACAAATATGTTCACTAAACTACCTTCTCCCTAAATTCAGAACCCCTAAAACTAATCTTACAGTCCAGATATATACCCCCTCAAAGTCAATTTCAAAAACCCAATGCCCTCCAAAAAGCCCTCCAAATAAGCTAGAAACCCTAATCATAAGGCATAATTCATGCCTTAATCCTATTGCGTAATGTTGGTATTTTTAAAATGCATCTTTTATACACACTACAAAAATATACAAAACCATAACCAAAACCTAACAAAATACATATAAACTAACCCCAAAACATATAACCCTATACATGCCAAAAGCTGACACCATTACCCTAAGTCAACACGACCAAAACTATGTAAAAATATCTCCATCATGGCATAGGCTATAGCTGTGTTGTTGGTGTAGGAGCACACCTAACTCTTTATTTTTGGCATGTACTGACTCCAGCCAAGTCAGGAGAGTTTGTGTGGACCTTAGAAGGTCATTTTTTTTATTTCCCTAAGATGGATATGACTAGGTCAATCCATGTCTAGATAGGTTGCTTAGTTGGTTTCCTTTAGTTGTGTGTGTGTGTGAGGTAGTTTGTAAGCCTCTAGAAATCCAACCAAGGCATTAGGAACCTTGGATACGCTTCTTGGTATCACTGGTACTTGGCCAACACTAGAGCCTAGCAACTTGGCCTACACTGGTGCCTAGCAGCTAGGCCTACACTGGTGCCTAGTAGCTCGGCCTACATCGGTGCCCAGCAGCTTAGAAAATGCTAGAGCTCAGTTTGCATTACTATTGTTCGACAATATTTGTAAGGGAACTCAGGTGTGGAAACAGCTTCCTACGCTAATCTCTATAGGAAAGTATTGTGCAAATTCTTTTAAATCCTTACAATTATAGATTCCTTAACTAATTTAACAAAGATATTGCAACAACATACCATGCACATAGAAAAGTAGAGAGTGACACAATGATTTACCCTGGGGAAAACCTTTCGGTAAAAAACCCCAGCACTCCAAAACCTACACAATGTATTGATCAAAACTATTACAGCTTACAATACACTTGCAATGCAAGTTCTCTCAGAAGATTTCAAAACCCTTGAAGACAAATCACGACAGCATAAAACGCTCCAATAATACACTTGCATCACGACTCTTTGCAACCCTAAAAAATGCTTATATCATGCGCTTTACTTTTTAGGGCTACTCCCAAAGATAACCATATTAGGGTTTTACCATTGGGGAAGAGTGTACAGTACTCATATTTATCAGTTTCCACATGTCTTCACCTGTCATTGAATCTTCCTGACATAGCTCTTACGTGTCATAGGAATCCATCATAACCGTTTTAGCCATGATCTCCTTACACACAATTCAAGATGCCGACACA
>MU223753.1:2996685-3008267 GCA_018584345.1 Thuja plicata
TCTAAGATCTAACAAATCCTTGTTCAGGGTTCTAATAATATCACCAAAACCTCACTATGGTATAACCATATAATACATCATCAAAACATTACTCATCCTCCTTGTAGGAGTTACTAGAATCATCACACCGACTATTAATTTAATCCAAGATAACTTAAGACTTAACACATAACTAATTTGGCATTAACATCTCGACTTCTTGAATCTAATCCTTTCGACAAAAGTACTCAATGGACCCTTAATAGTCTAGTTGGATCTATGATCCGCAGGGTAACATACTACATCCAAGATTCACTTACACAATTAACAACCTAGAGATATCACTTCTGTCATTGCGACACTAAAATAGGTACTGACATGAAGGTACAATAGTTAGTTCTATCCCAAGGTACAAATCTGTTAGGGATTTACCAATCATCCAGATACTACAACACCCCTTAATCCTTCAACATCAAAGTGTTGAGGGAAAGGTGGAAATGGGGTGGGCCTTACACTCAACTAATAATATCATTAGTGAAGAGGCAGCCAGCAAGTTAAATTTGAAAAGGATTCCACATGACAACCCATACAAGGTTACGTGGCTCAACAAAGGACATCATGTGTTTGTGGGAGAACAAGCATGGGTAGAGTTCACCATTGGAAATTATAAAGATAGAGTTCTATGTGAGATTCTTCCCATGGATGCATCCCACCTTCTACTTGGAAGGCCATGGCAATTTGATAGGCAAGCCATGCATGATGGAACAAAGAATGCATACTCATTGAAGAAAGATGGGGTGACTTTCAAAATTCAATCCTTAATAGAAGAAGGAAAGATGAAAAAATCAATTCCAAGTGTGCTCATGGTTGGTTAGGAGGATTTCTTGAAGACTCTAGGAGAAGGAGAAGGAGTTGGATTTGCTTTAGTATTGAAGCTGATGTCAAGAAATCTACTTGACAACATAAAGATAGAGTTCTATGGAAAGTATAAAGATAGAGTTCTATGTGAGATTCTTCCCATGGATGCATCCCACCTTCTACTTGGAAGGCCATGGAAATTTGATAGGCAAGCCATGCATGATGGAACAAAGAATGCATACTCATTCAAGAAAGATGGGGTGACTTTCAAAATTCAATCCTTAATAGAAGAAGGAAAGATGAAAAAATCAAGTCCAAGTGTGCTCATGGTTGGTTAGAAGGAGTTCTTAAAGACTCTACGAGAAGGAGAAGGAGTTGGATTTGCTTTAGTATTGAAGCGAAAAGATGAAATCAGAGATACCAAATGAGGTAAAAGAAATACTTGAAGAATATAGGAATATTGTGAATGATGGCCAGACCACTCCCCTACCTCCTAAGAGACTTGTTAGCCACAAGAATGAATTCATACCATGAGCTACCTTACCCAAAAAACCTACCTATAAGATGACCCCTCAACAAAATGAGGAAATAGCCAAGCAAATCAGAAAGTTATTAGACCAAGATCTAATTAGAAAGAGCATAAGCCCATGTGCAGTCCCTATTGTTTTAGCACCTGAGAAAGGAGGATCTTGGAGACTTTGTACTAATTTTAGAGCCATTAATGGAATCACCATTAGGTACATAGATTCCCAATACCTATAATTGAATACCTGATGGACTGTTTAGGGGGGGGGGGAAGTACTTTAGCAAAATTGACCTTAAGAGTGTCTACCACCAAATCAGGATAAGTGAAGGAGATGAATGGAAGACAAACTTCAAAAATATAGAAGATTTGTATGAATGGCTTTTAATTCCATTTAGTTTGTCTAATGCTCCCTAAAATTTTATGAAGCTTATGAATGAGGTATTGGTAGAATGCATAGGTAAATTTTTTGTTGTCTACCTTGATGACATCTTAATCTTTAGCAAAACTAAGGAGGAGCATATAAGGCATTTGAAAATTGTCTTCAAGAAATTGCATGATGAGAAGCTAATGATTAATTTGGAGAAGTGCGACTTCATGAAGTAGGAGCTTGTATATTTTAATTTTTTTTTCTCACATGGTAACCTCAAAATGGACCGAGAAAAGGTGGATTCCATTCTAAGTTGGCCTACTCCCAAGGCTACAACTGAGGTGAGAAGTTTCCATGGTTTAGCTCAGTATTATAGAAATTTCATTAGAAATTTTAGTGGGATGTGCACACCTTTGTTAGACACCATCAAAGGTGGGATGAAGACAAATTTTAAATGGACACCACAAGCTGAAAAAGGGTTTGAAACACTAAAAGAGAAGATAGCAGTGTTTCCTACTCTAGTTCTTCCAAGATTTGATAAGCTTTTTACAATAGAATCTGATGCAAGTAATGTGGCCATTGGGGCTATCATAAGCCAAGAAGGAAGAATAGTATCTTTCCATAGTGAGAAGCTAAATGATACAAAGAAGAAGTACTCTTCTTATGACTTAGAGTTGTATGCTCTAGTCCAAGCACTCAAGAAGGGGAGGCACTACTTTCTGCCAAAGGAGTTTGTAGTATATACTGATAACCAAGCTCTTAGCTTCTTTAACTCTCAAGAAAAACTTAGTAGAAAACACATGAAGTGGGTGGAGTATCTACAAGCCTACACTTTCAATATCAAGCCTACCTATATGTTGAAGATGAAGATTTTGGCCAAATCTACAAGGCATGCAAGGAGTTTAAAAACAACTTTCATGGTGAGTTTTCTGAATATACTTTGCAGAATGATTTATTATTTAAAGGAGGTCATATTTGTGTTCCTAAAGGGTCTATGAGAGAGAATTTGACTCAATAAAAACATAATGAAGAACTTAGAGGTCATTTTGGATTCTGTAAGACTCAAGATCTAGTCACTAGGTTCTATTTTTGGCCTAGAATGAACATAGATATTAGACAGTATGTTGAGAGTTGTGTAGTGTGTCAAAAAGCAAAGGGAACATCTTCCAATGTAGGTCTTTACCATCCATTTCCAATCTCAACTATACCATGGGAATGCATAAGCATGGATTTTTTAGTTGGTTTGCCAAGAACAAGGCAAGGATATGACAATATTTTTGTTGTTGTGGAAAGATTTAGTAAGATGGCACATTTTATACCTTGTAAGACCATTCATGATGCTTGTAACATTGCACAATTGTTTTTTGGTGGAGTGGTGAGGATCCATGGACTCCCACTTAGTATTGTTTCAGACAGGGACACCAAATTCATGAACCATTTTTGGAAGACCTTATGGAAAAAGATTAGCACTAACTTGTCTTTTGGATCTGCCTATCATCCAAAGATAGGTAGCCAAACAGAGGTGGTCATTAGAAGCCTTGGTAACTTGCTGAGATGCCTCACAAAGGAGTATGGTCAAGCATGGGACCAACTCATTGGACAAGCTGATTATGCATACAATGATACAATGAACAGATCAACTGGTAAGATTCCTTTTGAAATAGTTTATGGCTTTCACCAAAGAGGGATTTTTGAACTTAGAGAATTTAAGGAAGGAATGCATGGTAGTAAATATTCTGAGGAATTTTCTCATTCATTGAGAGAAGTCCATGAAAGTGTGAGAAAGAATTTGATTGAAAATGCTAAAAAGGTAAAGCAAAAGGTGGATGCAACAAAGAGGGATGTTCAGTTTCAAATTTGAGACTTTGTGATGGTACACTTGAACAAACATAGGCTGCAAAAAGGTGTTCCTCACAAGCTATAGATGAAGAGGCTAGGTCCATGTAAGATACTTGCAAAGTATGGAAACAATGCATACAAGGTGGAGCTTCCTGAAGACATTGGGTTGTCACCAGTTTTCAACTTTGCAGATTTGATAGCATACAAAGGAACAGTTGAAGATGATGATCAGAAACTTCAAGAGGTAATACAAGAGGTAAAAGATCTAAAGTTAACCCCTACTTCATCTATAACAGCTGAAAAGATACTAGACTCAAGGGTCTACAAGAAGACTAGGAACAAAGGTTATATAGAGCATCTTGTCAAATGGCATGGAAAAGAAGATACTGATGCTACTTAGATCAGAGAAATAGGATTCAAGAGGCTAGGCATTGATCAAAATATGCTCAATCTAAGGATGGATTAATATTTATTTTTTCTGGGGGAGTATGGTGCAGGAGCACACCTAGATCAAACCCCTAGCTCTTATCTCTAGCATGTACTAGCTCTAGACAAGTTAGGAGAGTTTGTGTGGACCTTAGAAGGTCATTTGTTTTATTTCCCTAAGATGGATATGACTAGGTCAATCCATGTCTAGATAGGTTTCTTAGTTGGTTTCCTTTAGTTGTGTGTGTGTGTGAGGTAGTTTGTAAGCCTCTATAAATCCAACCAAGGCATCAAGAACCTTGGATAAGTTGCTTGGTATCATTGGTACTCGGCCAACACTGGTGCCTAGCAGCTCGACCGACACTGGTGCCTAGCAGCTCAGCCTACACTAGTGCCTAGTAGTTTGGCCTACACTGGTGCCTAGAAGCTTGGCCTACACTGGTGCCTAGTAGTTCATCCTACACTGGTGCCTAGAAAATTGGCCTACATTGGTGCCTAGAATCTCGGCCTACATTGCTACCCAATAGCTCAGCCAACACTAGAGCTCCGTTTGCATCACTGCTGCTTGACAATATTCAGTTGTAATGGCCTATGAAAAGTGGATCTTATCTTTTATGGACAGTATGGTCAGTTGTAACAATATTTGAAGAGATGCTTGCAAATATGTGGATAGTTACAGTCGTTCCAATGAGAGGATGGTTATTAATAACATCCCAAGCCTTCTTTTTGGAGATATAGAGAGTAGAGATAGAGAAGAAAAGAAGCTACAGGAAAGTTAGAGATTTGTATATTATTGTATTGTTTTTGTTTTGTTTCCAGTAATGAAAAGTTGTTGACTATGTTTTTAGTGGATATCAAGTTTCTTTGTGGTTCCTTTTGTATGCAAGTAGATTAATTACTTTATTTTCTATTTTGTAAGTTGTTAGTTCTTTACCTATTCTGGGTTGTAACCATTAATGGCCCCTTGAGGTTCCTGAATCCATGGTGAGAGTCATGTGTTGGGATGGAACTCGAGAGGAGCCCTTGTACATAGTTTCCTTTTTGTTTTTGGCAGGAGTAGCAAGAGGTATGAATCTGGAGATCTTACACTAGGCGAGCTTGGTCATAGTTCGACTAGGGAAGAGAATGAAATCAATGTTAGATGAGAACATTGGTTGAGTGAGCAGAATGAATCTATGTGTGTAGGTTCATTGAGGAGATGAATAGCATGTCGATGGGTACTGAGTCTTGAAGGGGAGGTAAAGATGGTAGTGACTTACCTCAATTTAGGGTTGTAAATACCTTAAGAGATTTAGGAGAAAGATATCAGAGTAGAGCCAAGCTAGTTTTGTAGCAGCAACAAGACTTCTATCTACATCAGTTATCATGAAATTTTGGAAGTGGTTTTCCTGCACTATAGTTTGTAAGGCATTAACTCCTCAGACAACATATTCCAAAGTTTTACCAAAACTTGGCATTTTTATGGGTCTTCTAACTGTATTTTCCTTTTGGGACAATATGAGGGTTTTGAAACCCTAATCCATGGTGCCACTTGTTGTGAGCATGGTATTTTTTGTGGCTTCTCAGTGCTTGAGATGTTAACTTGGAGTCCATTTCTATGATGTGGGAGTTTTATTGTAGTCCATAATTCTCCTCTCTGTGATATCTCAGCTATAGCTACCTATGTTATGATTTTACTCCATCCTTCACTGCAATTATGGATATGCATTCATTTTCAAGCATGAAGCTCAGCATCCAACTAGAAGTGGTTATGTAATGAAGAGCTCAAGATCTTTGCATGTATTTGGCACTAGAGTTATTTTCTTGCACTTAGTTCTTGAGCTGGAATCTACTATAAAAAATAGAGAGCTCTTGCTCTCTTCTGTGATCTGTGGGCTTTTCATGATATGGGTCTTTGCATAAATCAATGACACTTCTCATGCATGTCTTCACTGGAGCTCAGGCTTTAGAATGCCACTTCTTGGCTTGTTATCTTAGAGATAAGTCACTCTCTAGTTGTTAGATTTGACTTTTTTCTATCTTCTGTTGAACATATCATTGCATTACATAGGCCTTTTTAAAAAAAAACTCCAATTGTGGGCTCTAGATTTAATGGTTCTCCATATTTATTGCAATGATTTCTCTCCCCATGCTTTGTTGTTATAGTCACCTTTTCTTGAACACTCACTACTAGATAAGCTTCTTTTGTGGCTCTAACAGCTCGAGCTTTGAATTATGCACTGAGAAACAATTATATCTTGTCGCTATTTATGATATGTCTCCAGTTGTGGGCTTTCATGATATGCTGTCGATCCACTACTGGATGTCTGTACATTTGATCTAGGTTTCTATATTTATGCTATCCTTCTAGAGTTTCATAGCATTCATGTTTAAATCAATACCACTATTGAGACCAAGAGCTCAAACTGTAATTGTCATTATTTAGAATGTCTCAATTTTTTCCATGCTTTGGTCTCCCTTGTTGGTTGTATTCCAGGTTTTGACTTCTTTTTCCTTGGTTATGTGGTCTTCCCTCTCCAGGTCTTCATTTTTTCTTGTTTTCAAGCCTAAAACCTGTGAAAATATTCAAAAGTCTTAAACCCTAGCTTGTTCAGTGTTCAAATTTGAAGAAAAATCCTAAGGTGTTGATTCACTTATGTTTCTCAGTTACTTTTTACCTCACTTAAGTCATGAGTTCTCTTCTAATCGCTTAGTTGCATAACCTAAAATAGAATATTCCTTTTTCTTCCTGACTTAGCAATTAACCTGTGTCGCGTAGTCTCATGTAATAACCAAATATTCCCTATTCCTTCCCAGACTTCGCGATTTACTCTGTGTCACATAATCAAAGAATCATTTGAACAAAGAAATAATATATCAGTGGGCCCATAGACAGGTTGAGAGGTCATGAGAATTTTTCCATAGTTAAGAGTTTATCATGAGACACTGCAATTTCCTTTTGTCGCATAATCACTAAATGGGTAGTGTAAGTGTGATGCAAAAGCCTTTAGTTGTGCAGTCTCCAGAAAAGAGGCCGGTTAAGTTGAAACTTCCAAGACTTGGTGACTAACCTTTAATGGTTTGGGATAAAGCACAGTCGGGTTGTCGCGAGATAACTTAGTTTTCAAATCAAAATAAGACATTTGTGAGGAGATAAATGGTTTTCAGAATGATCGCTTAAAAGTGTAATTTTATTCAGCGACTACGAGACTACTTAAGGGTAACTTTTAGTCGTAGAGTCTTGGAATGTTTTGAAGGTATGATAAGTTACTTGGCCATTAAGCGACAGCCGTCAGATAAAATCATGAAAAGATCCTACGATAGTCGCCAGGTCTTAGGATAAAAGAGCCTAAGGAGAAAGGTCCTCGCGACTCAGCGGCTAAAGGTATGTCGCGAGGTTGCAAGATGATTTTAAGGGTAGGATTCTTTGTCGTGGTGTCTCATGAATTTTTTGGCATTCAACATTTTCATTTGGCGATTAGGTGACTAACGGTTGTCGCGCAGTTTGCACAAGAAAGATAACATTTGGCGACTAAGAAATGACTGCGGAAGCTAACACTAATAGTTAGTCGCGTAGTCTCATAAAATAACGTGGGTTAGTGATAACCATTCATGACTTTGATTTCCTTGTGTCGCGTAATCGCCAAATGTTGACTCTGGTTAGTAAAGGTAAGGAAGTTGTACCATCGTCATGACTCCGGATAAATCGTGGGTAAAGGATTGTGGTCAGCGATAGAGAAAATGAAAGCAGTCGCCTTGTCACTTAATGCTAATTTCTGTAACAAGGTGCCAGTATTAAATATGTCAGTATGAATTATTCGACGGCCAATCAGATTTCCAGATTTTGATTACTGTGCAGAAAAAGGGTAGCTGAGATGTATGGCAGAGGTCCAATCCCAGGGTGACATGTTAGCTCATTTTAATTTTATAAGGTTTAGCCGAGGATTCAGTTTTACAATTTTGATTTTCCTATCACACTCAGGAAACTAAGGCTAGGTTTTCAATTATGTTCACAGTATGTAGAACTAAAGATAGAATTGATGTTCTGAGAATCATAAGCTATGTACTTTGAATGGTTACTATAAGGAGATGATTGCTTGTTCATTTACATTCACCTTACTTTCAGAGTTTCTAAACATAAAAGACTTCAGTTGCCAAACAGAGTAAAATTCAAAGATTTGCAGAGTTCTCTGTGGTTTAAAAGTTCATTATTTTGAGAGAATTGTGCACGGAACAGTTTCTGAAGTCTCGGTGATAGATTTGTTTCAATATCGGTAAAGAATAGGAGATTCAAGCACTGAAAACATGAGTAGAGCGGTGAGTGTAGCCTTGACCAGTGGCAAGAGTGAGAGGGTGGAGGACGAGGCAAAGGGAAAGGTGAATTATTCAGATGAATTCCTCCGCCTCCTTCTTGGTTGGACTCAAAATAAAAAGGTCAATGCAAATGTGCTCATTGATGAATATAGAGATGTTCGAGATGCTGTGACTCCAGGAACAACAGGTTTTTCTCTCTTTAATTATTTTTATAAGAATTCTGACAAGGCCATTCCAGTATCAAACCCTTGGACCTATGTTTTAGCCAGGTTAATTGTTCCTGATGTCTTCCTAGATGTAGACTTATTCTTAGACCTAGCCAACCATTATGATGTTTTGTCTAAGACCATCAAGAGGGATGATGGCATTTCCTTATTAATATTAAACAGAAATGTGTTCATGCAAGCCTTCGGCTTATACAACACCATGTCTACCAGAATTGACATGACAAAGCAGCAACAGAGGTATACTATGAAGCCTGGGATTGCGAGGAGCCAGTTGCTGAAAAATATGTTAAAAGAAGTGAGAAAATATTTAGACCCTATGTCCGGGAGCTGCCCATATTATTACAAGGATCTACACTTCTATATCAAGTATGTTGCCTATGCCCTGTGTAGAGTGCTGGGGATAGATGCTGACACATAGAAGATTGATGCAGGGATATTGATAATGGTGTTGGACCTACAAGAGGTCCACTCCAATACCAGTTATGATTGTATTCAGCACATTATAGATGAAATGCATGAGGGCTTCATTGCAACATAGAAGAGGATGAAGAACCCAAAGGAGAAGCAACCCAAGTTTCAACATTACTCCATCCTTATGCATCTCCTTTTTCATTTCAATTTTGTTATCATGGATGTTAATAATCTAGTCCCTCAGAGATTCTACCAAGCAGGACCAAATCCTATCCAATTTTGGGTGAGGGTTTGGAATTACACTTCTAGGGAATGTGATTATTGTGCCTTTCAGAATTTGATTGTGTATCCAATAGTACAAAGTTTGGGGACCAGTAGAACAAGAATCCCATTAAAAGTTATACAACTACTTAGGCCATGTGAGTATACAGATAGCTGGGGTGGAAAGCATAATTGGGGTGACTTCTTTTTGGAAGAAAATTACATAATCATCAGGGTATATGGGTGTATTCACCCACCTCATCTATTACCATATTATGTACCAGAAAGGGTGGTGGCAATGGAATTCATATGGCAGCTATTGTTGACAGAAAATAAGCATTTTGTGCCACATAAGAAGGGGACCTTGACCCCTAGGCAGTTTAAGATTTCTAACTTCACAATTGGCAAGGGTGCCATTGATGCAGTGGGTCAATGGTTGGAAGGATACAGGATGGGGACAACCCCTTATAGATACATCGACCCAGAAGGTTTTATGGTAGGGGTAAGGAGATTGTATACTCCTACAATCCCTAATACAAATGTCCATTGTGAATGCATAGAAGAAGATGCAACAAGGAATCTCTTGGATGAAGATGATATTCATACAAGAAGATTGAGGATACAAGAGTTGTTAAAACTTGAGACACAAATAAAGAGAAATGGGTTGGATTTTGGGGGTTTTTACCCTGACCTCCCATATTTTGACAGGATTAAAGCCATGATAAACAACTATTATGTGCTTATAGAACAACTGGATACAGTTCTTGACAAGAAAGGTGCTCAGACACCTGATCATTTAGAATCTGAATACAATAGTAGTAGTGACAGTGATTATGCACGTCCTACTAGGTATGCTCCACCACAGCAAGATATTTCTGAAATACCATAGTTGCAGGGAGCAGAGGGCCACATTATAGATTTGACAGTTGTTTCCCAACCAGATGATATAGAAGAACCTACTGCAAAGAGGCAAAAACTAGAAGTAGGTCAGCCTTCAAATGAAGGGCAGAAGAAGAAGAAAGACAAGGCTAAGGCCTTAGTACCTGGCAATAGGTTATATGATCATAACCTAAGGAAGGCAATTAGGGAGGGTAAGAAGCAGCAGCCTGATTTGGATGATGAGGTTGAGATGCCCCTTAAGGCTTGTATTGATGAGAGATTGATTCATCAACAAGAATTTTTGAATGATGATAATTTTGTGAAAACTGAGGAGTTTAAAGACTTGTTGAGATGGTACAAGAAAGAAAAAATCAGAGAAGAGCTGACATTTGATGATAAAGAGACCATAACTAATGAGGCATTGATGGCTTTGCAGAATTATGATCCTGAAAATGAGGATATTTCACTAGAGGATGAAAGGAAACTAGTATTAGGAAGTGGAATACTATTGGCTGAGGTTTGGGATTTAGCATTTGCCTTCATTATTGATCAAATAAGGAAACAACCAGATGTCAAGATGGCTAGTGAAGTTCAAATTGGTGATGTGATAAAAGGATTTGGGTATAGCCCAAAGTCTCAGGCCTTTGCAATGTGGAGCCTGTGCCCAAAAGATCAAAAGCCCCAAGTGGTGAATATTCAGGAGAATATGGTGGGCAATCAAATGGTGTGGAAAATGCAAAATATAGGGGATTTGGAGATATCCCAAATCATGACACATTGGGCTCACTTGAATGAAGATAAAACTAGACAATTGTCTGAAAGGTGCAACACATTGGTGGAAGAGACTAGTGCATTGGCAAAAGATAGAGAAATGTGTTGAGTGCAACTTTATCAGAGGGATTAGATGATAAAGAAATTGATGGAAGAATTGGAAACAAAGCCTGAGGTAATGTATGTACCACAACCCCTACAAATTGAAGACAAAGCAAAGTCTGAAGAGGTGGTTGAGGAAAAGGCTAAGGTAGAGAAAGGAAATGCAATCACTTTAAGAGCATTGAAAGGTGTGCTGCAACATTGAATTGATATCTTGAAAGATAAAGCTGATGTTATACTTAATACCTATAACAAATTTCCAGCTTTGCACATTGAGGTAATGGGGTATTTGGCTATCCTCAACCCCTATTTTACTAAGTGGTCTACTAGGGTTCAATTATTTGAGAAGCTAGCATCATTGCAATCCCTAAGATCAGATTTGCCAGAAATAGTTACTGAAGTTGAAGATGAGATCAAAAGAGTTAATATTGCTCTCTCATTCTTTAAGGGCATATTGAACCAAATTGAGGTAAAGTTAAGCCCCTTTTCTGATGATTTTAACAAATTTATTACTTCTTTAAGAGGAGATGATGATCAAGTGAAGGCCTTAGATGCCTGGAGGGGTGAGTTTGACAGCAAAATGCCTAGTAGTGAGGCATTTATTTCAGGAACTGATATTGATGTAGAAGGGTTCAATAAGATA
>MU223753.1:3014701-3054848 GCA_018584345.1 Thuja plicata
TTAGGAAAGATAAATTTTGTCAGAAGATTTGTAGTCAATTTTGCAGAAATTGTTAAGCCCATTGTGAAATTGCTGAAAAAAGATACTAAGTTTGTTTGGAATGAGGAAGCTCAGCAAGCATTTGAAATAATTAAAGAGGCAGTACAATAGGCTCTAGTTTTAAAATCTCCATATTATACTAGGCCTTTCTCTTTGTTCTCATTTGCCTCATTTCATACTATTGCTGCAATATTACTTCAAAAGGATGAACAAGGATTTGAACATCCTATAGCTTTTTATAGTAGATCCTTGCAGGCTGTAGAACTTAATTATGACATAATGGAAAAGCAGGCCTATGCATTGGTTAAGGCTATAAAATCTTTTAGGATTTACTTGGTTTATGCTAAGGTGCAGGCCTATGTTCAACATTCAGCAGTAAAAGATATCCTTACACAGTCAGAGGTTATTGGTAAGAGATGTAAATGGATTGCAAGAATACAAGAGTTCAATCTTGATATCAGTATCACCAAACTAATAAGAGGACAAGGTCTAGAAAAACTTATGAAGAAGAAAATCTAGATTTAGTGCACCTAAACCAGATAGAGACACATGACCAAGCTATTACCAGTATAGAAAGGCAGCCATATTATGCTGATATTGTTTTCTTCCTCAAAAGTGCTAAGTGCCCTAATATTTTATCTGAAAATCAAAAGAGAAGTCTGAATTTACAAACTCAAAGGTATATTATGATTTAGGGAGATTTGTTTTGGAAGGATAATAATGGTATATTGTTGTTGTGCCTTGACAATTTCCAGGCTAAGAGGGTTTTGGCCGAGATGCATGAAGGGGAATGTGGAGGTCATTTTTCTGCTAGGACCACCGCCCATAAGATTTTGACGTTAGGATATTATTGGCCTACCTTGTTCAAAGATACATATGTTCATGTCAGAAAATGTCAACCATGTCAGAAGTTTTCCAACAAATTAAAATTTGTAGGTGCTTTGTTGCTCAATCCATTGAGTATTGAGGCTCCTTTTGCTATGTGGGGGATTGATTTTATTGGTGAATTCCAAGAGAGATCTAGTGCAGGACATAGCTAGATACTGGTGGCCACTGATTATTTTACTAAATGGATAGAGGCTATCCCTACCAGGAGAGTAACAAGAAAGGTGGTTACTGAGTTTCTCATGGATAACATTTTAACCAGGTTTGGTGTGCCTAGTAAATTAGTGATGGATAATGCTATGAGTTTCAGATCAAAAGAAATGACAAGCTTCTATGAAAGATATGGGATTACAATATCATACTCATCCCCATATCACCCACAAGCTAATGGACAAGCTAAGTCTAGCAACAAAAGCATATTGAAGATACTAAAAAGAACTCTAGAACAAAATAAGAAAACATGGCATACAAAGTTGAGGTTAGCCCTTTGGGCTGATAGGATCAAAATCAAGAAGGCAACTGGTAAAACCCCTTTTGAATTGCTATATGGTTTTCCAGTAAGGTTTCCAGTGAATAATTTATTACCTATTTACCAGTTTATACAAGAAGAACACTTAGATATTTCTGATCCAATGCAAGATAGAATGATGCAATTGATAGAATTGGTTGAAACTAGAAGAGATAGTCAGAGGGAGAACATAGGGTTATAGTAGAAAATAAAATATTTGTTTGACAAGAGGGCTACTAATAGAAAGTTTTAGGTTGGTGACTTAGTTCTCCAATGGAATGCAAGGGCAGAAGACAGAGGTAAGCATAAGAAATTTGAGTCTTTATGGTTAGGGCCTTATATAATCTCTAAACATTATGGCAAAGACTCATATTTGTTGAAAGATATGGAGGGAGCAGGTTTAGAGTTGTCTGTGCATGGGAAATTTTTGAAACCTTTCTTCAAGTGAAAACCATTGCAGTGTACAAGTAAATATGTATTATATGTTTAGTCTTTTCCTTGTTTGTAAGTTCTATTTTTTTTTCCCCTATTTTCTTCGGTCTATTCTGCTCCTTTTTGTGGTGGTTTGCAACCAGAGATTCTGTGGTTCTTTGTCATAAACCTTGTTTAGCCAATCCTCATCAGAGCCACTTTTGGTTGTATTCCAGGTTTTGCCTTCTTTTTCCTTGGTTATGTGGTCTTCCCTCTCCAGGTCTTCATGTTTTCTTGTTTTCAAGCCTAAAACCTGTGAAAATATTCAAGAGTCTTAAACCCTAGCTTGTTCAGTGTTCAAATTTGAAGAAAAAACCTAAGGCATTGATTTGCTTATGTTTCTCAGTTACTTTTTGACTCACTTAAGTCATGATTTCTCTTCTAATCGCTTAGTTGCATAACTTAAAATAGAATATTCCTTTTTCTTCCTGACTTAGCAATTAGCCTGTGTCGCGTAGTCTCATGTAATAACTGAATATTCCCTATTCTTTCCTAGACTTGACGATTTACTCTATGTTGCATAATGGTGGAATCATTTGAAAAGAGAAATAATATATCAGTGGGCCCACAGATAGGTCGGGAGGTCATGACAAGTTTTCCATAGTTAAGAGTTTATCACGAGACACTGCGATTTCCTTTTATCGCATAATCACTAAATGGGTAGTGTAAGTGTGATGCAAAAGCCTTTAGTCATGCAGTCTCCAGAAAAGAGGCCGGTTAAGTTGAAACTTCTGAGACTTGGAGACTAACCTTTAATGGTTTGGGATAAAGCACAGTCGGGTTGTCGCCAGATAACTCAGTTTTCAAATCAAAATTACACATCTGTCAGGAGATAAATGGTTTTCAGAATGATCGCTTAAAAGTGTAATTTTATTTAGCGACTACGAGAATACTTAAGGGTAACTGTTAGTCACAGAGTCTCTGAATGTTTTGAAGGTATGATAAGTTACTTGGCGATTAAGTGACAGCCGTTAGATAAAATCATGAAAAGATCCTATGGTAGTCGCCAGGTCTCAAGATAAAAGAGCCTAAGGAGAAAGGTCCTCACGACTTAGTGGCTAAAGGTATGTCGCGAGGTCGCAAGATGATTTTAAGGGTAGGATTCTTTATCGCGGTGTCTCATGAAGTTTTTGGCATTCAACATTTTCATTTTGTGATCAGGCGACTAAGGGTTGTTGCGCAGTCTGCAGAAGAAAGATAACATTTGGTGACTAAGAAATGACTGTGCAAGCTAACACTGAGATTTAGTCGCATAGTCTCATAAAATAACGTGGGTTAGTGATAACCATTCACGACTTTGATTTTCTTGTGTCGCGTGATCGCCAAATGTTGACTCTGGTTAGTAAAGGTAAGGAAGTTGTACCATCACCATGACTTTGGATAAATCATGGGTTAAGGATTGTGGTCAGTGACAAAGAAAATGAATACAGTCACCTTTCCGTTTAATGCTAATTTCTGTAAAAAGGCGCCAGTATTAAATATGTCAGTATGAATTATTCGGTGGCCAATAGGATTTCCATATTTTGATTACTGTGCAGAAAAAGGGTAGCTAAGATGTATGACAAAGGGCCAATCCCAGGGTGACATGTCAGCTCATTTCAATTTTATAAGGTTTAGCCAAGGATTCAGTTTTACAATTTTGATTTTCCTGTCACACTCAGGAAACTACGGCTAGGTTTTCAATTATGTTCACAGTATGTGGAATTAAAGATAGAATTGATTTTTTGAGAATCATGAGCTATGTACTTTGAATAATTACTATAAGGAGATGATTGCTTGTTCATTTACATTCACCTTACTTTCAGAGTTTCTAAACTTAAAAGAGTTCAATTGCCAAACAGAGTAAAATTCAAAGATTTGCAGAGTTTTATGTGGTTTAAAAGTTCAGTATTTCTAGAGAATTGTGCACGGAACATTTTCTGAAGTCTCAGTGATCGATTTGTTTCAATACTGGTAAAGTAGAGGAGACTCAAGCACTGATAACATGAGTAGAGTGGTGAGTGTAGCCTCAACCAGTGGCGAGAGTGAGAGGGTGGAGGATGAGGCAAAGGGAAAGGTGAATTATTCAGATAAATTCCTCCGCCTCCTTCTTGGTTGGACTCAAAATAAAAAGGTTAACGCAAATGTGCTCATTGATGAATATAGAGATGTTAGAGATGCTGTGACTCCAGGAACAACAGGTTTTTCTCTCTTTAATTATTTTTATAAGAATTTTGACAAGGCCATTCTAGTATCAAACACTTGGACTTGTGGTTTAGCAAGGTTAATTGTTCCTGATGTCTTCCTAGATGCAGACTTATTCTTAGACCTGGCCAACCATTATGATGTTTTGTCTAAGACCATCAGGAGGGATGATGGCATTGCCTTATTGATATTGAACAGAAATTTGTTCATGCAAGCCTTTGGCTTATACAACACCATGTCTACCAGAATTGACATGAAAAAGTAGCAACAAAGGTATACTATGAAGCCTGGGATTGCTAGGAGCCAGTTGCTGAAGCATATGTTAAAAGAAGTGAGAAAATATTTAGACCCTATGTCCGGGAGCTGCCCATATTATTACAAGGATCTACACTTCTATATCAAGTATGTTGCTTATGCCCTGTGTAGAGTGCTGGGGATAGATGGTGATGCAGAGAAGATTGATGCAGGGATTTTGATGATGGTGTTGGACCTACACGAGGTCCACTCCAATACCAGTTATGATTATATTTAGCACATTATAGATGAAATGCATGAGGGCTTCATTGCAACATAGAAGAGGATGAAAAACCCAAAGGAGAAGGAGCCCAAGTTTCTACATTACTCCATCCTTATGCATCTCCTTTTGCATTTCAATTTTGTTATCATGGATGTTAATAATCTAGTCCCTCAGAGATTCTACCAAGCAGGACCAAATCCTATCCAATTTTGGGTGAGGGTTTGGAATTACACTTCTAGGGAATGTGATTATTGTGCCTTTCAGAATTTGATTGTGTATCTAATAGTACAGAGTTTGGGGACCAGAAGAACAATAATCCCATTAAAAGTTATACAACTGCTTAGGCCATGTGAGTATACAAATAGCTGGGCTGGAAAACATAATTGGGGTGACTTCTTTTTGGAAGAAAATTACACAGTCATCAGGGTATATGGGTGTATTCACCCACCTCATCTATTACCATATTATATACCAGCAAGGGTGGTGGCAATGGAATTCATATGGAAACTATCGTTGATAGACAATGAGAATTTTGTGCCACATATGAAGGGGACCTTGACCCCTAGGCAGTTTAATATTTCTAACTTCACAATTGGCAAGGGTGTCATTGATGCAGTGGGTCAATGGTCAGAAGGATACAGGATAGGGGCAGCCCTTTATAGATACATCAACCTAGAAATTTTTATGGCAGGGGTAAGGAGATTGTATACTCCTACAATCCCTAATACTAATGTCCATTGTGAAGGCATAGAAGATTATGCAACAAGGAATCTCTTGGATGAAGATGATATTCATACAAGAAGATTGAGGATACAAGAGTTGTTAAAAATTGAGACACAAATAAAGAGAAATGGGTTGGCTTTTGGGGGATTTTACACTGACCTCCCATATTTTGATAGGATTAAAGCCATGATAGACAACTATTATGTGCTTATAGAACAATTAGATACAGTTCTTGATAAGAAAGGTGCTCAGACACCTGATCATTCAGAATCTAAATATAGTAGTAGTAGTGACAGTGATTATGCACGTCCTACTAGGTATGCTACACAACAGTAAGATATTACTGAAATACCACAGTTGCAGGGAGCAGAGGGCCACATTATAGATTTGACAATTGTTTCCCAACCAGATGATATAGAAGAACCTACTGCAAAGAGGTAGAAACTAGAAGTAGGTCAGCCTTCAACTGAAGGGTAGAATAAGAAGAAAGACAAGGCTAAGGCCTTAGTACCTAGCAATAGGTTATATGATCATAACCTAAGGAAGGAAATTAGGGAGGGTAAGAAGTAGCAGCCTGATTTGGATGATGAGGTTGAGATGCCCCTTAAGGCTTGTATTGATGAGAGATTGATTCATCAACAAGAATTTTTTAATGATAATAATTTTGTGAAAACTGAGGAGTTTAAATACTTCCTGAGATGGTACAAGAAAGAACAAATCAGAGTAGAGCTGATAGTTGATGATAAAGAGACCATAACTAATGAGGCATTGTAGAATTATGATCCTAAAAATGAGGATATTTCACTAGAGGATGCGAGGAAAATAGTATTAGGAAGTGGAATACTATTGGCTGAGGGTTGGGATTTAGCATCCGCCTTCATTATTGATCAAATAAGGAAATAGCCAGATCTCAAGATGGCTAGTGAAGTTCAAATTAACGATGTGATAAAAGGATTTGGGTATAGCCCAAAGTCTCAGGCCTTTGCAATGTGGAGCCTGTGCCCAAAAGATGAAAAGCCCCAAGTGGTGAATATTCAGGAGAATATGGTGGGAAATCAAATGGTGTGGACAATGCAAAATACAGGGGATTTGGAGATATCCCAAATCTTGACACATTGGGCTCACTTGAGTGAAGACAAAACTAAACAATTGTATGAAAGGTGCAGCACATTGGTGGAAGAGACTAGTGCATTGGCAAAAGATAGAGAATTGTTTCGAGTGCAACTTTATCAGAGGGACCAGATCATAAAGAAATTGATGGAAGAATTGGAAACAAAGCCTGAGGTAATGTATGTACCACAATCCCTGCAAATTGAAGACAAAGCAAAATCTGAAGAGGTGGTTGAGGAAAAGGCTGAGGCAGAGAAAGGAAATGCAATCGCTTTAAGAGAATTGAAAGGTGTACTACAACATAGAATTGATATCTTGAAAGATAAAGCTGATGTTATACTTAATACCTATAACAAATTGCTAGCTTTGCACACTGAGGTAATGGGGTATTTGGCTATCCTCAACCCTTATTTTACTAAGTGGTCTACTAGGGTTCAATTATTTGAGAAGCTAGCATCATTGCAATCCCTAAGATCAGATTTGCCAGAAATAGTTACTGAAGTTGAAGATGAGATCAAAAGTGTTAATATTGCTCTCTCATTCTTTAAGGGCAAATTGAACCAAATTTAGGTAAAGTTAAGCCTCTTTTCTGATGATTTTAACAGATTTATACCTTCTTTAAGAGGAGATGATGATCAAGCGAAGGCTTTAGATGCCTGGAGGGGTGGGTTTGACAGCAAAATGCCTAGTAGTGAGGCATTTATTTCAAGAACTAATATTGATGTAGAAGGGTTCAATAAGATATTGGACAAAGCTTTCAAGGGAGAAACTGAGATCAATAATTTTCTAGTAGACATCAAAAATATCACTGATGCGAGATGGGACAGGAAAAAGGTCCAAATACAGAGTACTCGGGACTTCAAGTGGCCATCAGATGATGAAGTGAAAGCATGGGAGGTGATGACTAAACCCAAGAGAAAGAAGCCAGCAGTAGAAGAAGAAATTTTGGACGATGAGTACGGATGAGTACTTGGTACCTCACCATTCAAGATAAAGAGGACAGTTATTGCAAAAGGAGAATGTAGCTAAATTTGAAAGCATGGTCATCTAGAATCGACATAACTACTGCCATCTACTATGTACACTATCAGATTCAAGTCACTAGATCGGGAGAAGAATAAAGAATATTTTTTTCTATCTTTTTTACTTGGTCATTCCACCACTTCTTCTCTTTCTTTCTTTTTGTCTCTTCTGTAGTTTTAGGGTTAGGTTTTCTGAGACCATCTAAAGGTTGTAGAATCCTTTTGAAAAGGATTCCAAGATGGTTGAAGACCTATATATATAGAAGAGAGTTGTATTTTTTAAAGAGCATGAAAATATAATGTAAAGAATCAGTCTTTCTAAATCTGTGCCTGTGTTCTTTCAAGCTTCAAAGCTTTTTCTTATGTATGAAAGAAGGATTACATCAATAAAATATGGTGCAATTTTACTCTTCTTTATTGTTGTCTCTTTATTTCCTATGTATTCTTTTTTATGTTAAGATTTTAAGGCAGCCTAAAGCATTTTGGTTATAAGGTGACTATCTAATTACTTGCAAGTTTCTTTCATGTAAAGATCTAAGTTTTGTGAGTAGTTTCAGGAAGCATATCAGTATTTAAGGATTTGATACAGTATTTTAGAGGTAATCAAATAATTTGTAAGGCAACTTATCCTAATTTCATGTAGGTTGTAAGGCAGCTTATAGTGTTTTGTTTATGTGAAACTTTAAGTTTTTGACTCTGTAACCCAAAGGATTGGCACTGATCTAGACCTGGATCTGATAATCTATCATCATCTAAGTTTTCAAAACATTCAAAACTATTCCAAACACACTTGTTACTAAAATATATGAGTTGAACTCATCAAGGACTTATGTCAGCAGGACAGTGTCCACTTTATTGATTCTTTGGAGAGTGAATCATTAGGTTATCCCTCCTAAAATCAAAAGGAAGAAGGATGCAAATCCTTAACTCATTGGTTTATGTTCTCAAAACCATAGCCTGGCTTATAGTGCTCTATTTTAAGTTAGTCATTGCAATCTCTAAATTGTTCTATAAGTTGTTACAGTGAGGTTTTTGGTTCATACCCAGTGAATGAAACAATCCACCAAATGAATAGACTGAGATATCAGTAATCTTTAAAAGGTAAAACCTTCCTAAGTCTGTGGAGCTCAAAAATGAAGAAGGATATTATCCAATCCTTAAAAATTAGCCTTTCTCTTGCCTAAAAGAGGTTGCAACTGAGTATGATCATCATTAGGTAAGTGTTGCAAGAAAAAGAGCTAACATCCCTCTTGCAAATCTAACAATGTATCAAACTTTCCTTGTCACACTAGTGAGAAAGTTTCAGAATGGGCTCATGACACCCATGAATAACACTATGAAAAAGAGAGCTTGAACATTAAAATGCATATATTTTCCCTTAAAAAACACTTGTTATTTCATTTATATATATGCATAACCTTTATTTAATAATGACACTATTATTTATGTTGATCCTTGCATGTGCATTGCATTTGAACATGCATCTAACAACATTAAACAATAATGTTGTTAACTTCATTTCATCCTGGAATATGCAGTATCATTTGAACATGCATAACAATAACAATGATGCCTTGGTAGCAACTCATAATAGGGTTACTGATTATTTTGTCCTTTAAGAACACACTTTTTTCTCATCTCCTTTTTCTTCTTATCCTGTGATTACAAGCAACAATTCATCTTCTTCCTTGGACATCTCTTTATTGCACATGCATCTTACAATAGCATTACCATACTCTACATATTTGTACCCATGGCATTAAACTTGTAATATCATGCATCAACATTCTACCAAATTTTATGAACTGCATCTCCATTTCTCTTTTAATAATGCATCTTTCAAATATAGTAAAGGGCTTCATAAAGATATGTCCCTTTGATATCACTCACTATTCTGTTAATGTAGATGCATACCTTTCCATTGCATTGATGTTATTGGTAACTTTGTAATTCTGGAAGTTTTATTGTTCTATGATGCTTTTAGGTTTTACACATTGCTTAGATCCAATTTGGATTTAACACTTTTTCTCCATGATGCAGGACACGGGACCAAAAGAAGACCTAGGATGTAGGAAAAACAAAGATAATGCAAAGGACATGTGAAGACTCAGACAATGCAGACAACCAGCTACAAAATGCAGAAGACCTCTTAAGGGAAATGCACAGACCCCTAAACCTCATCATGCTTCTATCCTTCTTTATTTTTTTCATATGTTCCTCTAAGATCCAATGTCAAAGATGTATTATGACAAGAACATGTCTTTATTACATTCAATTTGAATGCACAATGTAATGATCAATTTGGAATTTGAAAATTTGAATACGATCAAATACTTAGAGTACAATGTAACTGATAATATGAATGCAATAGCTATGTATTTTATCCTCATTAGCTGAATAATATTATCTAAGAGGTGTATTGTTATGCAATCTTTTGTTATTTTTTATTATTATCCGACATGTACAAAATTAGGGTAACAATTCTGGTGACTTATGATGGATGTCTGCTGCTAGACTTTGGGGACCAGTAGCCTAAAACATTCCATTGGGAATTTGAGTCTGTTAATCACCATGATTGAACCTTTAGGTGTAGACTGTAGATATAAGAAAACCCTTTCTCAATGATTGCGTGTATGTTTATTATTGGTGATAGTGAAGCAAATACTTCATTATTAAAAATTTTAAATGTATTTTTAATTATTAATGAAGGATTTTCTTGTGTTTGCAGGTATTGACAAAAAATTTAAATCATGCCTTTCCCTCATTTTGAACTACTAACAACTACCCTTAATTCACTTAAACCCTTCCTTTGCAACCCAAACAAACCTTGAATCTTGAAAACTTATTAAAAACTGGGAAACCTAAGACTAAAATTGACTTAACTATGCTTGACAACACTTAGGGAAAACTAAAAAACTAACCTATCCTATCCTAACCAAAAACAAAACATGATAAACAAAACCATTTAATGGTTCACTGAAATATTCGCCTCTTCTCCTCAAATTTGAATGATGAACATGCTTATAGGAAAACAGAGGAAGACTGAAAAATGAAACACATTTAACCATCTCATGCAACATTTCATGAAGAGAGAAAGTATTTTTACTTACTTCACTCTATTGATGGGAGAAGTTTGAATCAACATGCTGCACTTGGTCTTCCTTATCAACATGCTCATAATCGGGTGCTGATGTAAATGAGGCCTCCTCAATTTTCTCCAATAGGGCTAGATATCAGATTGGGTAGCTTCTTGAGAATATGAACCTAGAGCTTTCCTTATTGATCTCTTTACTTTCATTTATTGTCTCTTAGTCCTCATGATTGTCCAACATTGTTAACAACCATGTCAACTCCTCCATGGTCAAAATGCCATCATCTTCTGCCAAGTCCGCTAGGAGCTCATCAAAACTATTAACCCACTAGAAATCATGAGCACTTGGTTCCAACTTGCATTCCTGCATACAATATTTAGAAAGAATGTTCTCCAAAATAAAGAACCCTTCAATAGGAACATATTATGATCTCTAAACAACAATTCTCTCACAAAAATCTTTAATAATGTTGTCAAAACAATCCTCTAGGCTTTGGTCACCTTCCTTATCATGAACAACTTGGAGTTGTGTTGATGTAACTGGAATCACATCTTCCTCATCTTGATAAAAAAGGAGGGTAACTCATTAAAGAGGAGCACAACCATCTCTTCTTGCTCAAAATAGTCTCCTCCAACCAATGATGCAACATGTTCACTATCCTGCTCAAAATATGTAGGCAGCTCCACAAATAAATCTGGTACCTCCTATGTCAACTAGCTTTTCTCTTGAGCTTCTGCTACTTGTTCTATCAGATTTGAAGCAATAACCTCCTTTTCATCTCCCTTATCTTGAGGTGGCTCACATGTGTTAATTTTGACAAGATTTGGCATCGAAAAGCAAGGATGCTTAGTCCATGAAGGTTGCCATGGGAACTTGGAATTTTGGTCATTTGGTTCGGCTACAAAACACATCTCAAACTGAGAATAAATAAAGTGGGCTGGTTGACCATGCTCATTGAAGGGATCTTGCAGGGGCTGCCCTATTTCCTTTGCAGTTTCATAACCCTTAAAACATGGAATCTCCATCTTCGAACCCTCTTGGATTGTAGGCTAACTTAGGGCACATGAAGCTTCTTTAGCTTCTATTTCTTGTAATCTTGTTATTAACTACCTCATTTTCTCCTCTTTATTTGTAACCTTCTTAGAAAATAGCTCTTGCTCGTATCATTGGGCCTCCATCTTTTGTTGGTGCATGTGAGATTGATAAGATTGTTCCTCTTTCTGAATCTTCAATTCTTTTTCTTGTTCCACAGATATCAGTTATTCTTGAAAATTTGTCAGAATATCATCAACATGCTGGTGATAATTCTGAGAATCATTAAAGAAATTCCCTTGTGGTTGCTGATAGGCATGCTTCCAAGATACTTGATGTTGGGTTGGAGGGTGATAAGCATGAGATAAATGTTGTCCTTCAAAATTTGGCACAAAAAAAGTAGTGGGGCTATATTGATATGATTGATATTCTGAGAATGGAGGAGCACTTTCATGAAATGGAGTATATTAATCCATTTTAGGCACTGAATCTACCTAAAACCAGTAGATATAAACTCAGAGTCACCAGATATGCAAAACAATGACCTCTCAAAGGTCTGCAACTTATTGGATGCATATCAAAACCAGCAAGAATTGTGAAAACTATGACCTTTTGCCCCACTGGGGGTGCCAATAACTGTTAAGGCCTTGAAATATCACCCTAACTCAGGGATTAGGGCATACTAATATCTCATGGTAACAATGGAAACCTTCCTAAGTTGTGGGTGGACTCTAATTAAGAAGGAATCTCCACATTCTAGGTCAGTTACTATTGGATTTGGAATATCACCTATGGCTGATCTCTAATTTGGGAAAATGGAAAAGATAATTAAAAATTGAATAAATAAACTAGAAGGTGATACACCAAAACTAGATTTAGACTTATTAAAATTTCAAACTAGCATCCACAAGACACACACTACTGAGATCTGCAACAAAATTCACTATTTAACATATAGGTTGACCTAAAACCCGATATTAGGGTTTGTACCACAAACAATGATAATCTGCCAACAAAAATACAAATTCTGTAAAAGGTTTTACTTGAAATCCTAGAATAGGAATCGGATTAATTCACTAATCTATGTTGTAAAAATTATTACACTCAAATGCAGAAATGTCAAAAAGGATTGATAACAAAAATCAGAAGATATATAAATAATGGGAACTAGCTTTATTCTCTTCAAAATCTACAAATTTGTTACATGCCAAGGTACCAAACATGCCAAGTAATAGATTATATTCACTTGAACACAATCAGCATCAAACCTGAACCTATGGCTACAAAATGTATGCAAAGGGCACAAAGGAACAAATATGTTCACTAAACTACCTTCTCCCTAAATTCTTAACCCGTAAAACTTATCTTCAAGTCCAGATATATACCACCTCAAAGCCAATTTTGAAAACCCAATGCCCTCCAAAAAGCCCTCCAAATCAGGTAGAAAGCCTAATCATAAGGAATAATTCATGCCTTAATCCTAAACCCTAATGTTGGTATTTTTAAATTACACCCTTTATACACACTACCATCATATACAAAACCATAACAAAAACCTAACAAAACACATATAAACTAACCCAAAAAAATATAACCCTATACATGCCAAACGCTGACACCATTACCCTAGATCAACATGACCAAAACTATACAAAAATATTTTCATCTCCATTGTAGCATACGTTATGGCCATGTTGTCATGGCATTTTGGAAGTGGTTGTTGTGCACAAAAATTTGTAAGCCATTTACTCCTCTGACGATGGATTCCAAAGTTTTATCAAAACTTGGCATTTTCTAGGTCTTCTAATTGCATTTGACTTTACAAAAAACATGAGGGTCTTTTAAAACCCTAATCCATGGCACCGTTTGTTGTGAACATCACATTTTCCTTGGCTTCTCAGTGCTTAGGTTGTTAACCTAGAGTCCATTACTATGATGTGGGAGTTTTATTTTAGTGTAATTCTCCTCTTTGTGATCTCTTAGTTGGAATATAACTACCTCTATTTTGATTTTACTCCATCCTTCACCGCGACTATGGATATGTATTCATTTTCGAGCATGAAGCTCAGGATCCAACTAGAAGTGGTTATGTAATGAAGATCTCAGGATCTTTGCATGTATTTGACAATGGAGTTAGTTTCTTGCACTTGGTTCTTGATCTAGAGTCTACTGTTTAAAATAGAGAGCTCTGGCTTTCTTTTGTGATCTGCGGGATTTTCATGATATGGGTCTTTGCATAAATTGATGGCGCTTCTCATGCATGTCTTCACTGGAGCTCAAGATTCAAAATTCCACTTCTTGGCTTGTTTACTTGGAGATAAGTCACTCTCTACTTGTTATCTTTGACCTTTTGTATCTTCTGTTGAACATATCATTGCATTACATAGATTTTTTTTTTTAAATCTCCAGTTGTGTACTCTAGATGTAATGGTTCTCCATATTTATTGCAATGATTTTGGTCCCCATTATTTTCTGTTATAGTTGCCTTTTCTTGAACACTCACTGCTAGATAAGCTTATTTTGTGGCTCTAACAGCTTGAGCTTTGTGTTATGCACTTCGAAACAATTATATCCTAGTGTTGTTTATGATATGTCTTCAGTTGTGGGCTTTCATGATATGTTGTCTCTCCACTAGTGGATGTCTTTATTTGATCTAGTTTTCTGTCAATATGTTATCCTTCTAGGGTTTTGTAGTATTCATGATTAAATCAATACCACTATTGAGCCAGAGAGCTCAAACTATTATTGTCATTATTTACAATGTCAGAATTTGTTCCATGCTTTGGTCTCCCTCTTGCAAAAAAAATAGTGTATCAAACTATCCTTGTGACTCCAGTGAGAAAGTTAGACACGGGGTTCGAGCATGGGCTCATGACACCCATGAATAACACTGTGAAATAGAGATCTTGAGCATTAAAATGCATATCTTTTCCCTTAAACAACTCTTTTTATTTCATTTCTATATATGCATAACCTTTATTTAATAATGACGTTGTTACTTACTTTGATCCTTGCATATGCACTACATTTGAACATGCATCTAACAAGATTAAACAACAATGGTGTTTACTTGATTTCATCCTGGAATATGCATTATCATTTGAACATGAATAACAATAACAATAATTCCTTGGTAGCAACTCATAACAGGGTTGCTGATTCTTTTGTCCTTTAAGAACACACTTTTTTCTCATCTTATGTGTCTTCTTATCCTTTGATTGCAATAAAAAAATCATCTCCTTCTTTGCACATCTCTTTATTGCACATGCATCTTACAACAACATTATCGTACTCTAGATATTTGTACCAATGGCATTAAACTTGTAACATCATACATCAACCTTGTACTAGTTGTTATGAACTACGTCTCCTTTTCTCTTTTAATAATGCATCTTTCAAATATAGTAAAGCACTTCATAAAGATATGTCCCTTTTATATCACTATTCTATTAATATAGATGCATACCTTTCCATTGCATTCATGTTATTGGTAACTATTCAATTCTGAAAGTTTGATTATTGTATGAGGCTTTTAGGTTTTACCATTGCTTAGATCCAATTTGGATCTAACACTTTTTCTCCATGATGCAAGACACGGGACAAAAAGAAGACCTAAGATGTAGGACAAACAAAGACAATGCAAAGGACATGAAGACTCGGACAGTGACGACAACCAGCTGCAGAATCTACAAGACCTCTTAAAGACAATGCATGGACCCCTAAACCTCATCATGCTTTTATCTTACTTTATTTTCTGCATATATTACTCTAAGTTCCAATTTGAAAGATGTAATATGACAAGAACATGTCTTTATTACACTCGGTTTGAATGCACAATGTAATGATCAATTTGGAATTTGAAATTTTGAATATGATTAATACTTAGAGTACAATGTAACTAATAATGTGAATGCAATAGCAACATATTTCATCTTCATTAGTTTAACAATAGTATCTAGGAGGTTTACCGTTATGCAATCTTTTTCTATTTTTGATTATTATCCTGCATGTATAAAATTAGGGTAACCATAAGCAATGAGGGCTTGTTTCATCTGGGGTTCACTCTCCACCTTGATTTGGTTATCTTCTCCCCTCCAAGGGAGCCATAGGTGGGAAAATTCAGTCGAGATATACCCGTTCAGGGATTTGCACCAATTTTAACTTAGGAGCATCTCATAGGTCTAAGGGATGTTGACCACTTGGATATCAATGACTCTAAATATCTGGGGATCTTGTACCAGCTGGACTTGGACATTTTGTGATTTTCCCACCATCTTGATAGTTTTTTATCTAGCTAGATGACTACGCCCTTAGATGTCGTGGGGGTTAATCTAAGATTTTTTATAGATGGATAAGCTCATGACATTAAATGAAGTTCCTGAATCCACTAGGCAGTTGTGCAAGTTTCTGTCATGAATTTTAAGGCTTAGCAAAATGGGGGGTCCTTTGTACTCCCCTGAAATATGACAACATTGGCATCTTTGAACGTGAAAGATTTGGGTGGGCGGTTGCTTGATTCTGGGTTCTCTAGATATTGAAAGAGGGACTTCCTTTGCTTGAGACAACTGAGAAGAACTTCTAATAAGCTCATAGTGGTGGTGGTATTATCCATCACTTTATTATATCAAACCTTCCTTTTGGAGCACACAAACATTTTCTGATAAAATCACGTGTGTAATTTGGCATGGGCCCTTTGGGAGGGGGTGGGTTGACATTTGCGAGGGGGTCAAGTGGGAGATTCACAATTTTTAGTGGAACCCATGTTGTAAGATGACCCTTGTTGGACTGAATCCAGGTGTTGTAGGGAGTCCTAGGGTTGGTAAAGGCATTGGCCTTGAATGTGGGGATGGAATCATTGAAGAAACCCTACACCTCAGGTTTTTCCCTGTCCTTTTTTCCATAATAAAAAAAGATAGTTTTATAGGAAAAAGTAGAATGGTGGGGTTTGGCTGAGGATTCTAGAGGTGGAGAATCATATTTTTTCATCCTATAAGACTATGAGATCATGATTATCTTATCCAGCATTGTGCATTTTACCTTAAAATATGAGCCAGTATCATGCAACCAACACCATGTCGTCAGGGGGTAGAATTTAGCAAGTTGCACGGAATGGATAGGTCTCATACCCCCTTGGATGTTAGGATGACTAGGGGGACACCCATGTTGTTCGATGTATTGTTCCATTGTTGGTTGGGCTTAGAATTGTTGTGTCCACCATTGTTGTAATGGATCCAGGGCTTAGAGTTATTGGAACTTCATTCTCTTAAATAGATGTTCCCTCTTTGGGAGGGGTTGGTTCCATGGGATGCATGGAGTCCCATCTTCAACTGCCTCATGTCAGTGGTGAGTGAGGATACTAATCCCTGAAGGGATTGGACCTCACTAGACAGCTGGGTAGTGGGGTCAACATGTGACGTTTGAGGTAGTGGGGTAGGGCACAGGTCATTGCCACCACTGGAGGTAGGCCTCTAGATAGATTCCTAGAAGAAAGGTATTTTAGGAGGTGGGGTCACTGGGGTTTTCTTTTGCACCCAGGGTGAATACTCTGGGGTTTGAGGATTTTTATAGGGAGTGGGATAGACATACCAAGACAAGGATTCATTGTAGGGGTGCCTAATGCCGGATTAGGATCGTATCCTCCCAAATAAGTTGTTCCCCCAGGAAGTGTGTTATAGGGTAATCCCTACCCAATACCGCCACGAGCTTCTCTAAAGTTTCAAGATAGTTCAAGGGTGAGGTTATAAACCCTAGCCAAGGTATCCCTTTCATTGGCGGTGATGGTTCTCCAAAGAAGCTCAGTGACAAACAAGTCCAAGGGGTTAAGGTACATCTGAATAGTCACATCAGTAGATGGGAAAAAGGGTACCATACACTTTTTTAGGGCTCTCTTGAACTAATGATTAAAGGTCGCTAGGGGGTCATTAGGTTCCTTTCGATTGGAAATAAACTAACTGTGAGACTAGGCTAGGTCCACATGGACCCAAAACACCATCAGAAAGGAAGATTCCATGTCTTGCCAACTATTAATGGAGTTTGTGAGAAGATTCAAGTACTGGCTCAATTATCTATCCCTGAGAGATAGTGGGAACATTCTTCTTACCACATCCTCATGCTAGATGCGGTGTCGGCTCATAGCATTATTATAGGCCTACAGGTGTTCTTCTGCAATTCGAGGGCCTAGATGTTCATACTTAGGACAAATATTCTCCAAGTGTGGAGGAAGATCATTGACAACTTTGGGAAACTGTCTCATAGGAGACCTAGTATTATTGAAGTATGCAGCCATTGGGATGTTAAAGTTAATAGTAAGATTGGTCACTAGAATGGGCTTGATAACCTGGGTATTCTGGTCCTACAGACCCTCCAAACATGGGGTTGAAAGGCTTCTTCTTCTTGTAGGTCTTCTTTAGTCGGATGAGAGGTCAGAGTTCTTCAAACTCTCTGGGGTTGGGGGTTGACCATAGTACTATTTTGAATCACAAAGGTGAAAATGATCCTAACCTATGGAAATCTTGGTTCCTAAAACTATTGCTTGGGGAATCATCAAGAGTTGTGGTTTCAAAGTTTTCAGGGGAGGACGAGCTCATTCCCTTCTTCTAGGGCCAAATTCTATTTACAAGACTATATGATGGTCTCACAAATAGGAGATGAGTTGTCATCGAATACCGCAGTATCAGCCAACTTTTCCTGAAGAGGCTTATGAGAGAGCGAGCTCTACTGGTCTCTAAGCAGCTGGTTATCTGGTCACGATGGTGCAAGTCTAGCTTAGTTGGACAAGTGACTATTTTTTTTGAGGGGATAGATTTTTTTGACTCATTGACCTCTGAGACTTTGATGGTAATGGGTTTTATACAAGCATTCTTTAAATCCAGCAAAGAAAATAGCAAAAGATAGGATAGGGTTAGTATAGATATCTAACTATATTCATTACATACATCTCCTTAACATCAACAAAGTTGCAGATGAAAATAAATAAAAAATGTTAAACATATACATATAATCTTCAATCATACATATATCAGTAGCAAAGTAACATATTTCATAAAATCATTGCAAGAACTGGAACATAGGACATAAGGAAGCTACAAAATGAAAAATGTTTTCTAACTCTGTGATCAGAAACAACACAGAGTGTAGTGTTGAATGGTGTTCCTCATTCTTTCATTAACTTCAAATCTAGCATCACTAGTAGTTACACTAGTGGCCCCAAGGGAGCATTAATCTACTCTGAACTTAAAAGAGAAGATTGCTAAGAAATCTAAAATCTTTTATTGCTAGTGGAAAGCTAAATCATCAATTTGCCAAACCTTGGAATGGTTTCAGACTTAGTATTTATAGAAAACCTCTAGCTACCTAAGAGAATGACCCTATGCTATCTATTTACATTATATTACAATATTTATAGCTAGTACAACCTGTGTTGTCATAATTTTCCTGATATGATATAATCATTTGAGAAGAAAAGAGAGGAAAGAATGAAAGAAGCTCTCAGAAAACCCCCATCAAAAAAAGTGTCTTTGTACTTGTAGATGTGATGGAGCTTCCCTAAATCACCTAAGCCATACACCCTCATTAATGCGTATTGGCCAGGCTCCCATACACCATATATTAAATGCTAGAATGGTGTATTGGGACTTGGGGCCACCTACAACAAATTTTCGGACCAATAGTGACTGGTCACACCAAGAAGGATGATCATAGACCTGAAAACATACCATAGATAGTGATTGGTCACCTCAGATAAGGCCTCAACACTCATCACTATAAAGAATACAAAGTTGGGGATTCAGAGACCCATAACCTAGTCCCTTACACTCAAATAATAAAGAATGCACATGTACTTTGCCTTTGGTGAAGGATCCCTAGAGTCAGGGAATTTTACTGGCATTTGAACTTCTCATATGCCTCTAAAATTTGGAGTATACAATCCTCTTCTACATCCTTTAGGGAATCTCGACAATCAACAAAACTTTCAAATAGAGGCCAACATCTTTGAACTTATCTTTTTATTGTACAACCACCTTGGCCATGTCATGGGACTTGAGAAGTACTTGGGAAAGCTTATCCATTGTAGAGTCACTAAAATCTCCCTTGGACCAAAATTGAGCCTTGGTCACTTCATCAAACTTACCAAGTATATAATTGATGGGAATATAAGTTCCGAGGCTGAGAGGATCAGCCAATGTAATCTCTTGGATGAGGGAAGCATATTAGTCCAATGGAGTCTGGACCACCTATAGTTGGTCTTCTATCGCTCTTACCAGTTGCTTGCCAGTTTTTACTTTTAATGCATATCTAGAGTATTAAGTCCTAGGAACCCGTATGATTCATCCCCTAGGATGCCTATATTTATTAAATCATCATCCCCAAGATTCATAATCTCTAGCGATGTATCCCACCATTCTTCATATTTCTCGATCTCTCCCTTCCACTTAGGGATTGTGGTCTCTATCTATTTCGCTAGATCATTTTCCTAGAAGAATTCTGGGAGAGAATTGGACATGAAAATTCTAATGAGCACAATTTGATGGCCCAACCAATCATCCATTGCTAATGCCTTCTTTTTCATAGCCCTCAAGGCATTAACATCACCTTGAGGGAGAGGTGTCCTAGGAATTGAAGGTCTGGGTGTTTCAGAAGAAAGGGGGGTACTAACTCTGTCAAGAGTCCAAAAATATTGGCATTGGTGGTCATCAACTCCTTCACCCTTTGAGATTTATTCTCATATCAGGCTTGACTGACTTGCATTTCTTCATTTAGGAGGTCCGATTCCCCCTACTGAGTTATTTTTCCCATAGGCACCTCCGTGATTACATACTCTTTGAAAGTTACCTCTATGTCTTTCTTTCCTACTGGAGGGGCCACAATTATTGCCACAAAATTACCATCTAGGGCCATTCAGGTGTTGTGAAGGGTTCGAGCCCTCTTGGGCTTCTTGGGATCCATGACTTCAGCCAAAATTTTTGATAGTGATAGTGGGGCCATGATAGTCATTGAAGCTTTTCTTTTCTAGGACTCCACTAACCACTGTGGCAGGTCAACTGGACCACTTATTATCATCCCACAACTTGAAGTGTTTCTAGGGTTTAGTTCAGGTTCTCCCTTGCACATGTTGTCCTCTATGTCGATGGGATCTTCACATGAATTTATTTTATTTCCCTCCATATCACCCCCAAGAATATCATCCATAGGTGGAACAGATCACAGAGGAGGCTGAGGTAAATCATTCAGATCTACTTGTTAAAATATGGCTACAACCTTGTCGTTCATTGCATCAAGTGGTGTCAGAAAACTTTGATCACTAATTAGTCTCAGGAGCACTGCGTCAGAGGTTACGGTTTTTCCTGGAGATATAGTTTCCTTGTCACCCATTATTTGTTCCATGTTCAGGTTACTTTCTTGTTCTTGTGGTGTTTCTTTTTCTCCTTCAGCCTCTTCAGGAAGGTATGCATTTCCTTCTAAGACTGCCAAATCTTTGGGCCCTATTGATTCATGTGTAGGAACCTTAGTTTTTGGTAATTCCATCTCTTCTATGGTGCTATCAACAATACCATGCAATTCTTTGAGATCACCCATTGGGAAGAAATCATCAACGTTGATCTGTGCTATCTCTGGAGGACTCTCCGGGTGATCATCTTTCTCGGAGGAGAAGGAAGAGGAAGAAAGTACCTCAACCTCAGGTATATCCTCAGGCTCTAGATCTAGACTTTTACTTCTTGGAGGCCACTCTGCCTTCTGCCTCTTTCTTCTTTTGAGCAACACCTTGGTCTCTCCAGCTGCCACAGTTTTGGTGAGTTTTGACTCACATGCTACACTTGAAAAAATGGTCATGGAAGGAGAATCTCCTAGCAGAGGACAGGAGCCTACTAGGGTAGCTCAAAGACCAAAGGTCACTCGAGGATTTGTTGCTTCCATTATTTTCTAGGAGTGAACCAACTAATCACCCAACTGCTCCATCAAGGGGGGAAAATGGGGTCTGGGACTTGAGGTGGGATTCCAACCTTTTTCTTGCCTTGGGCTTTGGATTGTCTGGCTGCCCAGGAGCCTTATGCTCCCAAAAATTGATAATATATCAAGACACTCTTTGGGAAAACCTTCTCAAACTATGAGTAGATGCACTCTATTACTTCTCTCGAGATGGCCTTAATACTCAAATTTTATGGCGTATCCCAATCGACCAGAGGGAGGTCCATCTTATCTATGCATGTCTCTTTATACTCAGGGTCCTCTATACTCCCAGTGTCTTAAAAGGTCCATGGGAATGTCTATAGATTAAGTTTTTCCATCATCCCTTTTGTTAATCTGGAGTAATGTCGCTTCCAGACATCATAGTCATCTTGGTCGTTCGCCCAGAAATCTTATAAGTGTCGAGCATGGGGGTTTACCCCCTTGGGCATCAACTTTGCCAGTCGCTCGAGTGAATCATAATCTTTGCGAATAAAAGCATATTTGGCTAATCCTAGGCTTCTTAGCTCATTTTATGCTTCCAGGGCCATGGTAAGGGAGTAATATTATTCCTCGCAAATGAACAAGAATGAGGGAGAAGTGACCCTCTTGCAGGAAGTCAAAGCATGCGCCTCCAAAATTTGCATGCATAAATCCAATAAAATAATTTTGTCCCCACAATGCTTGGGAAATAGGAAGGGTTCCCCAGAGAAGCTGGACACCCGAATATAACTATGCTAGGAAAAATGGATGAAGTAACATCCACATGCACTAATCAGGCCCATAGCCTGTGGAGATAGTCTGAATCCCCGGTCACTAGTGATTGCCTTGGTCTTGTGAAAGATGAAGGCATCATTGACTCTATAAAAATGTGGGAAACTCAGGTCCTACTAAATTTGGGGGAATTGGTCCCATGGAGAAACTTGACCATCTCCTTCCCTGAGAACACCAACTATCCATAGATCCTAGATTCCTTGGTATTGTCAGGAAAGTGGCAAGAGGACATAGGAAGTCATGTAAAATTTTTGGTCTGCTTTAACCCTCCTCTTCTGGGTGTCTAGATGTCTGATGATGATGTCAGTTCAGTTAAAGTGTGCCTTGTTGGTGGTCATACCATGCAAAAAGTAATACATCCATGGAGAGAATTCTTGGGTATGGGGTTCCCCAAAAATCCTTCATAAGAAGATAATCCCCGCCTTGATACACTCCTTGAAGTCAGAGAAAGGGATTTATGTTCACATTTTCTTGTAGTCTTAGCATGAACTTTTTAGCCATTCAAAGTTGACGTGGCACTGGGCCAAATTTGTTGCATCCTGGAACTACTGGAGGGTAGAAGCCTTGGTGGGAAAAGGGGCACCTACAAAACATGGAATGTGCCACCCTGTAGTTGTTGCATCATGGTCCAATGTGATGATGGGCACCGGGTACCTAAGAGGGGAGGGGGAAACAAACATAGTAGCCATACTACCTGGGAAATAACCCTAGGCAAAGAGAAAAAGTAGCTCCTACACCTGTACTGAGCATGGGAAACCAGCCTCTTGAATAATTCTTGACGCCACTAAGTTATCTAAGAGAGATTCATTGGACTGTCAAAGTTGAGGATTGTCTGAAGGAGGCCCTGCAATTTGGCCCATGTACGGACATCTATGTCAGTGATCTATTTGAGAGTAGACTCAATTCGGGATCCCTAAATCACCCTGTCTTTATTATATTTCAAGGTTAGCGAGAGCCTTGCAAATGCTTGTTCTGTCTTTCTTCTCTTTATGGTGCTCGCAACGGCACTCAAGATTTCAAGACTCCCAGGTGGTGAGGATTTTGAAGCCATTTCTTTCATTCTTTAACCTGTACCTATAAACTGGATGACCATCAGTATAAATATTTAAATAATTAGACTCTGAAGGTTTTGAGAATGATCTTGCTTTTCACCTGCAACAGAGAAACATTAAGGCATCTCAAATGGGATCATATGTCTGAGATTTAAATACATTTTAACACATGAAAAATTTGTTTCTTACCAAAGCTCCAAAATGATTGCCAAAAGAGGGTCACATGAGGTGGAAAATCCTAGACCTACTGACATGTTTGACATTAAATTGAAAAGATAGCAATCATTAGTGATAAGATAGGTAGCCATGTTGTCATACTCTAACATGCGCATTCCCACTCGGCTAAGTAATGACATTTAGTGGATAGTTGTGCTAGTGCGAGTGGCTTGAACATCACTTGGGACAAATTTTAAAGGCTCATTTGTGGGAACTAATTCTTCCATTAAGATGGAAAGGATGGGGGAGAGAGAAAATTAATGGCCTACTAGTGAGCTGGCCTCTGCAACTAGAAAACCCATAACCTCGCTGCCTTCAGACCTCGCAAAGAATTGAGACTATAGAGGGTTATTAGGAATTTCTTCTGTAAGAACCCAACTGGAAAAAAATTTCAGAGATTCCAAGTCTCTTAAGCACTAGAAAATAGAGTTCTACAAACTCTACCAATGTATAGGGCGGCCTATGAAAGACTACCCATGACAAATAGAGCACCGAAATGCACGCGGGACCAAATTCACAGAATTTAAGGATAAGAATAAATATCTATAGGGAGCTGCAATAATCTACACAATATTTACACAAAATATATATAGAATATACATAAAATATATAGACTTGAACATTTACAGTGAACTACAAAACTCAAATTTACAAAAAAATTCCAGACTTCCAAGCGGGAAGCAAACCATTATTCACAGGAAATTTACCACCTGAAAAGGGTGGATGTCTTTCCTTCTGAGTTAGATGACTATGAAGGGGAGACACACCAAGCTCAAGGACAACGTTGTGCAAAATGGCAGAAGCACCTTGAATGATGAAGGAGAACAAGTGCCTAGAAGATGCAAAAATGCAACAGATAAAGAATGAAAACAAAGACAAAAGCGAAAGAAATGAAACAAAATGAGACGCAAAATGAAACGAAACCCAACAATGTAGGAAAAATGAAAAACATGTAAAGAAAGAAGGTAAAGCAGAATGAAACAAAAATAGAAGAACCCAAGATCCTACTTGAAACTTGAGATGTCAAAAAAGGATGCTGAAAATAGCTTCACTCTGCCACCTAAACACTCCTCCAGAGTCGTCGAACACACCTTTGCACCTTCTAGCTCGAACGTCTTAGCTTAGGAAACAAATTTCTTTTCTCTCAAGGAAATTCACGAGAAGGTAAAACACTTTGTGGTAAGTGTAAAAGTGACAAGGTAAAAGGCCTTAAATAATGTCTAGAAGAGCGCATTAGTTACCAAAAGTAACTTTCAAGAAACACGCTGGCAACCGGGGTCCGGACCCTGGAAAACCTAATGACCACTCATCTTCGAGAAAAGAGAAATGGATGTCAGATACCCAAGATATGAAAAAACCTACCTAGGAATGACACTCTTGGTACTGGGGCTGGGGGAAAACATAGAACACCAAAAAGAAAAAGACCGAACAGGACCTAAAAGCCTGAAGAAACACAAAACCAAACCAAAAGCGAAAAGAAAGGGAAAGAAAGGAAAGAAAAAACAAATAAAAGGGGGACCAAACATTTTTCACACACAATGTAAGGATGGGTATTTAGGTTATAACAAACTCATTCACACCCACCCTTTTAGTTTTCCTTCATTCCAACAAATTGACACTATGAACACTCAATAATAAAAAATTGGGAATGAAAGCATAATTAACTAAAGTGTGATATATAAAATAACATAAACATTGACCACTAGATCTATTCCATCACTTGTACATTGATTCCTAATAGTGATGTGTCACATGACCTGACCATTTGGTACCCTCATTCCCACCACATCATTCTTGTTGATATAGTCAAACAACCCAAAAAAGCATAATGCTTACAAGGGAATATGAATAAATCTCATGCCATATAGTGCAATGTTCAGGGAATGACATCATGTAATCAAATACAATCTCTTAGGTAGAAGATACCAAGTCATCTAGCACAAGGTCACTACCCAAAGATAAACACTAGTTGATGTAGAGACTCAAGAAATGAAGTACCATCACATAGAACATAATGGCCCATGCAGCTTCAGGTGATGCTTCTCTCATTAATGATTCCCTACTAAGTCATCGATCATGTTCATATAAATTCATGCTAAATTGTATTATTAATCAACATTCTACGATAATGAAATACTATATCTTTGATCAACATCCTCAAAATGACTAGATATGCAGTATGAATTTTATCTAAATCCTCAAATGATCAAGATAAATTTTACCTCCAGTCTATATCCTCAACAAGACTAGGTTGAGACTATATCTTTGATTTGAAATCTCAAGACAAATAGATACTATACCTTCAATAATTTCCCTTAGGCATATAGGTAGTCTCTTTTGTGTTATTATTATGTTTTTTCCCATTCATTTATTTGGTTATCACTTTCAATAAGAACTCATCCATGGGTTTCCCTACTGACTAATTTGGGTCTCAGCCCACTGTGGAGAGCCACTCCACTCTAGTACTCAAATACCCACAAGCTCATCAAGTTATAACAATGAGACATAGTGCATAACAATGCATCAAGGAATCACTTCTGGTGAAGATTAAATCACACAAATCTAATGGCGGAGACCTCTGGCGGGAATCCTCTAGAATTTTCCTCTGGTGGGAAGCTGCTTTCAAATTCTGGCCATGGCGGTGAAGATCCAGTAGGTACAGTACCTACTCTAGAATCTTCTATGGTCTTCCCAACGGGTGGGCTCCCTCCTTAGTACTCAAAAAAAAAGCTTGATTTTGATCAAAATGGGTTGAAGTCAACTAAGACTACCACCCCCATGAGCACTTCTACTGAGGGCCCCTCTAACGGTATTCAAAATGCTCAAGAATCTCTCAAAGTTGGAGTGTCATCTCGCAAGGGCAAGTGGTCTAGCCTCTTTGGTATTAAACCATTAGGGAAATATTCCTTTCCTATGGTCAATGTGATATCCAACCCATCGAAAGGAGAATTTTCTATTATTATCCCTAACCCTCTAATCGATCATTCCATTTTGGCAATGGAAATGACCCTGATAGGCAAGTTTTTGGGAGGGAGATCTAATATTGAAGCTGTCAAATAGTTTTTCAAGAGAAAATGGTTTCTAAAAGGGCAAGTTGATATTGCTGCAATGGCTAAAGGATTCTTTTCCTTTGAGTTTTCTAACATGGAATATCTATCTCATATTCTTTGTGGGGGCCCTTGAATGCTAGGCCGCTTCTCCCTAGCCCTGCGTAAGTGGTCCCCTAATCTGGTTCTTAATGATTCAGCTTTCTTTACCTCAACTCTGGTCTAGGTCACATTCCCAGGTCTCCCCCTAGAATATTGGCACAAAGATGTGTTGGGAGGACTGGCTAGTTCCTTTGGAGACCTCCTATCAATTTATCCAATGACTGCGGCTAAGACGAGGAGGGTGTATGCTAGGATTTGTGTCAACATCCTCCAGATGATGGACCTTCCTAACACTATAGTGATGAAATCGAAGCTTGGATCTTGGTCGCAAGAAGTAGAATTTGAATCCCTCCCCTTTGTGTGTTTTACCTATAAGAAATTAGGTCACAGGGTGAAAGAGTGTACTCTCAAGACTCAAAAAGCTAAAACTATACCTCATAAGGAACAAAGAAAGATCTAGAAGGAGAAACCTCTGGTTAACCCTCCTGCTCCCTCATCGACAGACCTAGTGATATTTACAGAGAAAGTTGCAACTGCTAATCTGATGGACTCCTCACTGGGGGATTCTAACCAAAGAAGCTGTGAGGATCTACCCCTATCAAAGACAACTGAGCCAGAGGACTTCTTTGAAGAAGGAGAAACCGTTGGAGACCAAATAGGTATGGAAACCCTTTGTATTGAGAATATCTCTTCCCCTTTTGGTGTTATTATAGATCTAGGTGCTAAATCGGCTGACATTACCCCTAGCCCTCAAACCCCAAAGAATAACCCTAGCTGGGAAGACTCGCTTGTATAACCTAACCCTTTTTTAGAAGCTAGAGAGGACCCCTGGAGTGAGGTATCTATTAGTAAGAAGAAACATACTAGCTGTGTTCCTGGGATGCCCCAAGGAGGTGTGGTAACTAGAGCTAAGAAAGTGGATGTGGGTACTCCTAAACCTTTGAGAGGATGACCTAAAAACAACTTCACTTGAGATCAGGAGAGTAGACAAAGTATAGAGGATGGGTGACAAAGGACCACCCAGGATTTCTCCCAAATATTGTAGATGAAGATTATCTCATGGAACATCAGGGGATTAAATAGCCCCCACAAGTAGGATGTGTTGAGAAATTTAGTTAGAGATCAGAAACCAGATATTATTCTTATCCAAGAAACTAAAATGGCAAGAGATAAAGTGGAAAAGATAAAATTGTTTAAAAATTATGGAGTGACTGGGTGTAGCTCTATGGGAGCTTTAGGTGGCATTGTGGCCTTTTGGAACCTTAACACTATCTCTGGGGACCTCATCAAATTAGAAGGTAATATCTCTTCCATACGGTTCAACCATATTCGAAATGGATTCACCTTGGTCCTCTCAAATATTTATGCTCTCAACTCTAAAACTGGCAGGGATAGATTCTGGTGTAGATTGGAAACTAAGAGAAGTAGCTTTAAGAATGATTATTGGATTGTGGCTGGAGACTTTAATACACTGCTGACAAACTCTAAAAAAATGGGTGGTATCTCCTCTAAGAATGATAGCGGAATGGCTCTTATGGACTTCATCAATAATCAAGCTCTCTTGGACCTTGACCTTAGAGGTAGCATCTTTACCTGGTCTAATAGAAGAATTGGGGATAATTTGATTCAAGTTTGGCTAGATAGGTCCCTTCTAACATTGGACTGGTTTCTTCTCTATGACTGCTCTTTGTCTTCTATTCCTAGAGTTGGCTCTGACCACTCTCCTATATCTATCTAAGAAAATCCTATCTCGGGGAAGAGAAACTATCCTTTTCGATTCAAAAAAATGTGGATGCAACACCCTAACATTGCTAAGCATATTGCTGAGTGGTGGAATATCCAAGTGGAGGGCACAATGATGTTTAGAGTGGTTCAAAAAATTAAAAATGTCAAAAGCAGAGTCAAGGTATGGAATAAAGAGGAGTTTAGAGATATTTTTAAGAAAAAAAGTCTGGTCCAAGCTGAACTCAAATAAATTCAAAGAATTATCGACCTAGAGGGCCTGACGGTGCACAACAAATTTAAGGAAAATAAAATTCAAGCAGATTACTATAATATTATCTCTAAGGAGGAGATTTTTTGGAGACAACACTCTAGAGCTCTTTGGCTCTAGGGCGGGAGATAAAAATACTAGGTTCTTCCACCTTACTTCCCAGAAGCACAAGGCGGCCAAAAGAATAGATCACATCAATGGAAATCAAGGTAAACTAAGCAAGGAAGAGGAAATTAAAAAACAATTGACTGGTTATTTTTCCACCCTTCTCAAAGCTGACCCTAACCTCTCTGAGGACAATCAACATCTGCTACTAGACTCGATCCCTTGTATCTTGTCAAGAGAGGACAATAAAATGCTAAGAAAAATATCGTCAACTCTGGAAATAAGAACAGTTGCTTTCTCCTTTGAAGGAGAAAAATCTTGAGGCACGGATGGGTTCCCTCCCTTCTTTTTCCAATCCTTTTGGCATATTGTGGAGAAAGACATTTTGGATGCTATGAAAGAGTTCTTTGGTTCTGGTTCCCTACTAAAAGAAGCTAACTCAACCTTTTTTGTCCTCAATCCAAAGAGGCCAGGAGCAGATAATGCTGATAGTTTTAGACCGATCAGTTTATGTAACACTTTCTATAAGATTATATATAAGGTTCTCACAGCCCGTATTTTGAATATTCTCTTGGTTTTAATCTCCCCCCAACAAAATGGCTTTGTCCCAGGTCGTTAAATTCTAGACTCTATTATCTTGGTTCATGAAAATATCCACTCTCTGGAGGTCTCAAAGAAGAATGGATTCCTCATGAAGGTGGATCTATCTAAGGCTTATGACAGAGTGGACTGGAAATTCCTTTGCAAAGTTCTATCTGCCTTTGGATTCTCTGTGAAAGTGATTGGCCTTATTCAGCAACTCATTGAATCCCCTTCTATTTCGGTGCTGGTGAATGGATCTACCTCTAATCTCTTCTTTCCTTGAAGAGGTCTCTGCCAAGGTGATCCTATTTCTCCCATCCTTTTTGCAATCATGGCTGAAAGCTTAGGGAGAATGTTCTCTAAAGGGGTCATGGAAGGGAAGATTCTAGGTCTTGTCCCCTCATCCTCTTGCCCTCCTTGCTCCCATGAGTAGTTCATTGATGATAATGTCCTTATGGGTTCCTCCTCTACTAAAGAAGCTTCAGCTATCAAAAAAGCCCTTGACACTTATTCCTCGGCTACTGGTTAGCTTATAAACTAGGATAATAGCTTCATTTTCTTCATCAACACTCCCCCTAATTGGCTAAGGAGAATGGTGACCATTCTGGGTTGTTCTATTTCTACTCTCCCCTCAAGCTATTTGGGCCTGCCTTTGGGCAGTAAACTTCCTGATTCTTTCTGGTTGGTGATTGTGGAAAAGTTCAACAAAGAACTTGCTCATTGGAAAGGCTCCTTCATCAGCAATGCTGGTAAAGTTTTGCTACTCAAGAGCTCTCTCCAAAACCTCCCAGTTTATGCCCTGAGTCTTTTCATAATCCCCTCCAAGTTTGATGATGCTATTGAGCGAATTCAGAAAAGATTTTTATGGTCTGGCACTGAAGTGAAAGATAGAATCCACCTGGTGGCTTGGGGAAAACTGTGTAAGCTGATCAAATTTGGAGGTCTTGGCATCAAAAGAATTAAGGACATTAATATTTATCTCCTAGCTAAGCAGTGCTAGAGAGCTTTTGGTGAAGAGAAAGGTTGGAACAAAATTCTTAAGTCCAAGTATCTTTTTGATACTCCCTCTATTGATTCTTTCCTCTCTTCCCCCCTCGCTATTCAGGGTTCAGTGATTTGGAATAGCATTTTGAAGGCTAGACCCCTAGTTGCTAAAGGTGCCTGATGGAAAGTTGGCAATGGGCACAAAATTAATTTCTGGGAAGATCCTTGGTTTAGGGATAAACCTCTGATCCAGTACCCTGGTATGGATAACCTTGTGGAGATGTGTAAAGTCAGAATTGGTTGTAAAGTGGTGGATTACTAGAGAGAAAATAAAAGGATAAACCTGTGTGATATTGATCCCATCCTGAAAAATATTAACCTAGATCTTTCTCCCTGGGTTGTTAAAGCTAATATAGAAGATGAGCTAATCTGGGACCCTAATCCTAATGGTACCTTCTTGGTGGCCTCTGCCTACTCGATGATCTCCCCCTGGGATGAGGATCCCAAAGGGGCAAAGGTTTGGTTTCCTTCTCTGATCCCTAAAATTAACTTTTTTTACTGGCTTTTTATTCAGGACAAAATCCTAACTACTGAGAATCTAAAAAAAGAGGATGGATTATCCCTAATAGATGCTATCTTTTCATGAAAGATGCCAAGACCTTTTCTCACCTTTTGCTTCACTGCCAGTTTGTTAAGGATATTTGGAGGGAGGTTTTACATCACTGGAAAGTTAGCTGGGTGTTCCCTAATACTATTCATGAATTTTTGGAACAATGGAGATCCCCTTTCCAACACCAATTGGGAAAACTTGTTTGGGATTATACAGGCCCTCATGTCATATGGAGCATTTGGAAAGAAAGGAATGACAGGATATTTTGAGACAAAAAATCTACTCCTCTATTGATTGGTTCCAAAATTATCAACAGCATTATTAAAAATTCTAAAGTTGCAGTTCAGTTAAAACCTAAAATTCTGGAAGGGATCTATGATAAGGAGATTCTTCAGAACTAGGACTTCACCTCCAAGTATAAAACCCCTTTTTCTCCCCATGAGTTTGCAGTTTGGAACTCTCCTCCTACTGGTTAGCTCAAAGTGAAATTTGATGGTGTAGCCAAAGGTAACCCTGGCATTGCTGGATGTGGGTGCATTGTCATAAATACTAAAGGAAAGTGCATTGCGGCCTCTGCTGTTCCAATTGGATCCCAAACCAGTCATATGGCCGAAGCAATGGCAGCTCTCCATGCTTACAAACTTTTAAAAAGGCAGAATTATTCAAAATTATGGATGGAAGGGGATTCATTAAATAATATAAATTGTATTAATGGTATCAATTCTCCCTCATGGAATACTAGTCATATCTTCGATGAAATAAAAATTTTGATTGATGGTTTTGACATCACCTATGCCAGTCACGCCTTTAGAGAATCCAACTGTGTGGCTGAAAGCCTGGCGAATTTGGGTGCCTTTAGTGCTGACGTCGGATACTGGAATGGATATCAAGGGTTAAATATTGATATTGCTAATCTTGTGAAGTATGATCAAATCTTCCTAAAACTCGGAAACATACCCAATAATGATGACAAGAAAGGCGAGTTCTCATAGTTGCCTCATTTTTGAGATTCACATGCACAACAGCAAGTGCATTAATAATAAAAATTATGCAGGAAGTCATATCATTTCTATTAAAGGGCGGAATTTTACCATCATTCATTCACAAACCTCTCTTTTCACTTTTGCTCTACGGTATTTTGATCTCTAGTTTCCTGGCAGTATGGGAGGAAATTTGAAAAGGGAATAACCATCGGTCTGTAAATGGAAGAAAGAAGCCAAAGTCTAGAAGAGACTCAAGGAAGGTGGGATAATGGATTATATGGAGAGGCTCCACGGAAATAATAAAGACATCTCTAAGGAATTTGTGAACAGTTGGGACAATGTCCAGGTAACTCTGTGTGGTAAGACATTTTGTGTGACTGAGAAACTCATTTCTGAATTTATGGGTCTTAAGTTGTCTGGTATTAAATACTATAGAGGTGTAGTCATGGCTAAAAATGCTGCTAGAATGTATCCTAAGACTAAGGTGGAAAGAGACCTTCTTGTCAAACAGTCAGGTGATTTCTTCCTGAGGGATCATATGAAGCTCTTTTGGGCTAAAGTTGTCAAAGTTATAATGCAATATTTTACCCTAGATAGTCATTATACAAGGGTTTACAATTTCCATTTTACGTTGGTTAACCATTTCCACTACAACAGGAGAATCTCTTTCCCATTCTTTCTTCTCAAGTCTCTGGAAAATAGTATCTTGGAGAATAGAAAGAATGTGGCCTCGCCTATTCTCCATGATGGGCTTATCCTTTTAATTTATGAGCATGCTAAGTTTAAGATGCAAGGAAACCCTAAGGTGAAAGACTTAAATAGAGGTAAGAAAGGTAAAAGACCTATGGCTACTGAGAGTAACACTCCTGGGAAAAAGAGGAAGGGCAAAGTCAACACTGGTGGAGAAGAGCATATCAAGATCCTCACAAAGGAGGAAGGCATGAACACGAATAGTGAAACTGAGGGTAAGGATAAGGAGGATGTGAAAGGGGAAGCTGCTAAATTCCTCTCTGAGGAAACTGGTATGGAAATAGGGGAAGACACTGATTCCCTTGAACAGGATTTTTTGGGTTCCTCTGAGGAGATGGAATATGACCGTAAAGGTAGCTCTGAGGAACTGGAAATAGAGGGCCAGGATAAGAATATTCCTTGGGGTGAGCCTATGGCCTTGGAGGTGGAAATACCTATTTCCCCTGTTAAAAAGCATAGTGAGCCGAGTTTGAAGTCTAAAGAGAAGGGCATTTCTGACACTACCCCTATTCTGGTGAATTATGCAGAGTCTGTGTCTTTTGTGGATAGGAATTCCAGGGAAGACAAGGGTATGGGATCAGAGGGGTATAAAAAAGATAAAGATAAAACTGGAGATAGCCATGGTAATGAGACCAAAAAGACCCAAGATCCCTGTCGATTTATTCAGGTTGTTAGAGAGCGGGCTGATATGGATCTGCAGCTGAACACCTGGCTTCTTGAATAGATTAGAGATATTAATGGTAAGTATGATGACCTCCAGGATAGGGTTAATAAGCTGGATATCCTGATTGCTAAACCTTTGAAAGAAGCTACAAACAATGAGGCTCAGGAGGAGAATATGGAAAAAATCCTGCTGGAGAAATTTGAGCTGAAGATCAATGCTATGGTCAACTTTCGCCAGCATACTACTAAAAGCCGCATCCAGAGCATTGAAGAAACCCTCAGCCGACTTATGAAAAATAACTACAAGGGCATGAAATTGACTGACAGTAGCCTTAGGTCTCTTCTCTCTGTGCTGGATGGGAACTCTAACCCTATCAATGTTGATGAGCATAATACTGTTGATCCCAACATTGCTAGCCCAGGGACTCATACAAGGGCAAGTGCTAAAAAGGTGAAACATGGGAACTCCAAAGATATAAAAGACCTCAAAGAAGCCATTGAAAAATAACAACATGTGATGGATGAGTCTACTGAGATCTTGAAGCAGACGTGACTTTGTTCGCTGGGACTGGTTCTCTTTTTGTCTACTTTCATCTTTTGATCGGCTGCTTTTGTTGGAGGGGTTCTAAATGCTCTTCTTCTTTTCCCCCAGCAATTGCTTTTGTTGATGTCTATTTGTTTCTTGTTATGTTTTTTCCTATCTATCTTTAGTCTTTTGTAAAGGGTTAATGTTCCCTTCAAAAATTGTTTTACCCTTAATCTAAAATAATGCATAAGGAAACACAAAGCAATAAAAGACTTTCAATCAAAAATTCACCACAAAGCATGGTATACTCAATTGGTCTCAAACTAAGAGTATAGGTCTCTCAAAGATCATTTCAAGGAGGTGTAACTCAATTATGCTATGGACGCAGTCTCAAACACTCGGCATCAATAAATTGAAATGTGATCTCAAATGAGTGTTGTTTCTCAAGGCAAAGAAATTACTGACAAAAACTGGCAAGGTTCATAAACACACTCAATCAACATAAAATTGAGAGTTTAGATTTTAGTAGTTCGCAATTGGAATTTTTTCAATTAATTTTAACCTTAAAAATGTACGACAAACATGACAAATTACCAAAATTAGAACCATAATACCCCCAAACATGGCTAAGACCTTATTCTGAAGGCCACAAAAATCGAGGACCTCCAAAAATGCTCAAAAATAATACTTGGAATCTTTTAATTCAAATAGAACCCATTGGTTCCCACATGCACAAAACTCTAAAAGTTTAATAAAATTCTCATTTTGGGAACAAACAGAAAAATGGGCAACATAACAATATACAAATGCACATTCCAAAATACCCAAATTTACATGAATTGCACAAAATCCTAAACAAGCATGGAATTGAATGAAACATGTGGGGGCTAACTAAACTATCATCCCACAAACTAATTACAACAAGAAAGAAGTAAAGAAATGAAGAACTAAGTGAGATGTGAGGATTTCCTACCTAAAATGAAGAAAAGACCAAAACAAGGGAAGAAAAATGTAACCTCCAAAAAATAAAACTAGCTTCGTGACAAAGAAGTGAAATCCTAGCACAAATCCAATGAGTTGATGCCTACATAAAGCGGACAAATTTGTGAAACTTAACAAGAAAATGATCATTTCCTCCAATAGGTTTTTGGAGTGAAATCCAATTCCCAAATTTAAAAGTGGAAAAAATGACTTCCTTTTTAGAAAATAAATTCGCTTTTTCTCCCAAGCTAAAATAGGCTAAAATAAAACACTTAGAATAAAGTAAAATAAACTCCCAAAAAACCCTAATTGATTAAATTAATCAATTCCAATCAAATGGAATGCAACTACGACCAATTAGTTGGTAAATATATAAAATAACCATTAAACATAAAAATTAGTATGTAATTTAAATCACATAACCACAACAACTATGGATACCAGACTATGCACAGACATTCACTAGTCTAATAAAAATATGAAATGCCAATCTGGAATTTACCCACATGGTAACTAGAGGTATAATATTGAAATTACAGATACATTATCCATACAGAGATGATATTGGCTACATGTTATAAATAGCCAATGTAACTATCTCATGTGCCGCTATTGGGTATAAGACACACTCATACCTATAGAATCAGGTGGAGGCAATGTACAGTACCCATCATCACTAAAACAATCACACATAAAATATATCTACTCACATGATAAATAGCCTAAGCACATACATAATAATAGAAAAATGAAACTAATGAAAGGATGTTTTAGCAACATAATCATTCTTACATGTATTCAAATTTTACCAAACCATTCCTTTCATATTTACTCCTCAATAAACATCATAAATAATCATTTCATTTTAATCAAATCATTTAAATAATATTTTATGGTATTTAGAGCATATATCAATTAAAAATTGAATTAGATAATAACCAAGCATGGAAAAGAACAATATCATAGTGAGAATTGGCATATACATCAATGATTTAGTATTAACATCTCAATAAACATTGACACAAAAATCATTGACTCTCATGCAACCACATCAAGATCAATATAGCCAAATACCTTCAAACAAAACATAAACTAGATATCATCATATAACATCATGTCACATCACATAGTGTCATCATGCATATATGATCATCACTAAATCACAATTAATCTACCATTTACATCCAGAGTAATATCAATATGATCATCACTAAATCACAAGTAATTTACCATTTATATCTGTAGTGTTTGCCTTCTTTTTTTTTTTCTCTTTTTCTTACTTTTCCCTTCTCACATTATTCCTCTTGAGGATTTTCTAAGATATTTTTATGGTCTAATGGTAGATCTACAAATAAAATGCATGTTCTTAGTTACGAAAATTTTGGCAATATGGGTGACATGAGGTTTCAATATCTATTCTTATAGGGTTTTTCTCTCATTCTAAATGGGTTATTAAATCTCTTTAAAGTTGGTCTTAGTCTTGTTGATTTATTTTTTTGTAAATTCACTAATCATGTTAGGAGCATTGTGGTCTTTAGGTCCATCGAGAAAGGATGGGAGAAATATAGGAGATGTATAATTGAATTGGATGTCAAGATATCGTTAACGATAATATTTTTCTCTTTAGTTATATATGGTAGTCTATTGAACTAAATAAAAAATAATTTTATCTCTATAGATAATTTTCTTCCCTTATATATTTTAAGAAATAAACTAAATATTTTTCTCATATACTAAATTAGAAGAGAATTATTCGATAAGATTCTCTTAAGATTAGTTTTAACCTTTTTTATAACCTATAAAGAGTTTATGAACTATGATTATTACTTCTTTGGAGATGAATCATCTAGTATTGAAAAGGATGTATTATCTTACTTTCTAGAATAACTTGTCCTATTCACATGGAAAGATATTGTTGGATGGTACTATTTAGAATATGTATTCAATAGTCCAAGGCGTTTAGCATAGTTGGTTGAAGCAATGATTTTTCATTGTGGAGACCCAGGTTCAAATCCCAAGAGGGTCATCTTTGTGGAATTATATGTTGTGCCTCTTGGTCTTTCATTGGTTTTATTTGTCTAATTGTAAAAGGTGGATCTATAAGATGTGACTCTTGGTCTTCCATTCTTTGTTTCTAATGTGGCTGCTCATAAGGAGCTCATATTTGTCCTGGTTTGATGGTTGAATAAAAAGTTTGTAATTCTCGAATGAGCATAAGATTTATAAAAGATCTATAATATAAAAATTATATATTCAACATGATTTATAATATTGATAATTAGAATATCATTTTAACTCCTACTAGGGGGTAAATGATATAAATCTAGATAGTTCATCAAGTTTGATAATATTTGGCCAGTTTTTATTGTGCCCAAAATATCTTATTTTTAACATGGTTTCTTATTTAAAAAATTATTCTCGGTGACTTTCTTAGTTTTAAGAATACATTATTTATTGTGTGTGGACTACATGAATCTTTGGACTATATATTTTTAATATTATGAAAAGTTATTAGGAATTATTTCCTACACATTTGTCTGGGATAGTATTCCTTCTATTTCATGGTTTGATGTCTTGTTTCCTAGTATTGAAATCTCTCTCAAAGGATTGATTATTTATTTAATAAATTTAAATTGGTCTTGTTAACTAAAATCTAATGTTTTAGGCTAGGGGCCTGGCTCGATTATGGAGATCTTCTTGTGGTAAAGCACAAAGTCATGAGGTCTACTCTTTCCCTAACCCATGTGTAATTGGAGTACATTTTGCACCACTGTCACTAGCCACATTAAAAAGTTTACTAGACATACTATAATTTATACAGGGTTACTTGATTCTTATAGTCTAAAAAAGAAAAAATAATCTTATGTCTTCTTTACATTAACAACAATTTGTATCTTTTGTAAGGTAAAAGTGGGGTAGTCCATAATTTTTGAAGAGAGGTCGATAAAGATCTTATAAATAGTTCTAAACATATGACTATAGTTTGTGTTATCGATCTTAAAGACAATGATAAAGTGCCTATAACTACCTTTCTAGAATGGTGGGTAATGAAGTTCTTCATGTATATAGGTATTAACCTAATTCATAACACTTGAGACAAAATTAAGAATGATAATTTAAATTAGATGTTATCATCAAGTAGGGCTTTTATATGGGATATGCTTATGTGGGCTCCTTGTTACTATGGTAGTCATTTTTGATGCATTACAATGGAGTATATAATTTAGCATAGTTTGTTCTTTATGTACCTTTGCTAAATTATAATATAACGATAGTTGGTTAAGGCTAAGTAGTGATTTTTCTAATTAGCTTAGACATTATACTTTTTTGTGCTGACTAATGCTCTTTGATTCATATTTCAAAATATATTATATTAAAAAATATTTATTGTGTTTATATTATAAGCCCTAGTTCATTTTAAAATTAAATGCTACACTATAAAATGAAACATAATGGAAATGGGTGGTTAGATTTGTAAATGAAGAATGATCTCATTCATTAAAAATTATTTGATTTGGCTACTACCTATTCTAAGAATGAAATCTCTCTATATTTGTTAATTCTTAAATTGCTTCTTTTCTGGGAATGGATCTAAAAGTACACCTGTATCATCTATAGTTTTGGATTTATCTTCTATGTATAAATTCAACCCTCCTTTGTGTGATTCTCCACTCCTTTTCTCACATTATTAATTGATTAAATTTTTCTTCTCATTGTACATGTCTAAGACTAGTGATATTGAGAAACACCTTCAGTAAATTATCATTAATATTAGAAGAGGACATGTTGTATTAGTTAAATTTATTGAAAAATTACGTAAACAATTGTGATACTCTTCAAGAATACATACACTTGTAGGATAATTATGAAGATCTAGATTTTGTTACTAGACACATTAAAGAGTTTGCCTCCCTTAATGCAAATAATATGTGAGTGTTACTTCAAAGATAAGAAGATATGACATGAATGTAATTGAATACACTTAAATAAACTAGCACATACAACTAAATCATGCAAATAAATACTTGGTCAACCCAAGATCAAAAAATAGTGTGCCAAAATTGACGAACATTTGAATTTATCTTCTAAATAGTAAATGATTAAGTCCACAACAATGGAAATTACCTTGGATATGCAAATTATTAAATCTAGATGGATACCACTTATGTTAAGGCTTATGTTAAGGCTAATGTACAAACAAATTTAATAAAAAGTGTTAAATTATTATATTGGATTGTAATGTATAAGAATAAAATAAAAGCTAAATGATTGGGTTTAACCATACAAAATATTGTGTCATTTTATAATATATACATGTTATATTACATTCTCTCAAAGTAACTAGAAAATATATAAAACTTACCAAACAAATATACAAACGTTACCATTACAATAAGTTTTCATTTTAAAAAATAATAATTTATATTATAAAATGTTAGCATTATATAATTGATATAATTGAAACTGAGAATTTCAAATGTGCATTAAATAATGTCACAACATTCTATACATTATAAGTATCACAATCTAAACATTATTTGATCTCCTCACAATATACTATCTACTACAAAATACAAGACATAGAAAGTATTAGTATCCAGTTTGCTAGCAAACAAAATACCAATATTTACATAGACCTAGGAAGTAGATGTAGATGAACCTTCATTGTTCTGTGAACCATCCATATTTATACCTCTTGTATTGTCAAGAAAAGGTGAGATGTCTATTGGTAATTGAGTATTAGGGGCACCAAGAAATGCACCTCTGATTGTATTTAATCTATCAACTATCTCAGTCATATCTGGTCGCTCTCGAGGTGACTCCCTTGTGCAAAACAACCCAATTTGTATAAATTGGGTAAGGCATTCTATTACCCTTGATGTCTCTGATTCATGAGCATCTTTAAGCAACAAGGTATCCACCACATCTGATATTGTATTTGGAAAATGCATTTCTATCCATTTTTGTAGATTAAGTCCTCCAGTGAACATATCATCTATTGGTCTTCTCCTTGTGAACAATTCTAGAATTAAAATTCCATAACTATATACATCTCCTTTTGTAGTAAACTTTCCACCTGTTCCATACTCTATAAGAACAAATAAACATGGATCAAAGAATCTCAAGTCATTTGAAGCATTTGATAGTTTATAAGATAAAGAAAACCAACAAAATGCATAATGCAATAATGAGAAATCTATACCTGGTGCAATATAGCCAATAGATCCTTTAAGTGCATTTGTAGAAGTCA
>MU223753.1:3075755-3095761 GCA_018584345.1 Thuja plicata
ATCAGATTGAATGGATATACATTTGATTACAAAGGTTAATTGATTAAAGGATACAAAAGGTTTAAGAGGTACTGATTCACCCCTCCCCTCTCAGTTCACACTTCCCATTAATCCAAAAATTTGGTATAAGAGTTAAGTCTCTTCTTGAAAAGCTTAAAGGCTAAAGAGAAAAGATCATACAATGGAGAAGTACAGACTTGATAAAAACATTGAGAATAAAAAGCTTGAAATTTAGATGTTCTGTAAACAGTATAAAGAAGCTAGAATCAACATGAGACAACTGCTAGATGAAAGAAAGAATATGGAATCTCATTGTAATGAGACAAATTATCACGAGGAAGAGATACTAGATTTCTTTGATTCATCAGGATCAACTACAAGCAAAGCATCAGATACATCAGAAGAAAGCATCACAAGCCTAACTGAAATCAATCTACATCTGGCTGGACAAGTTAAATCTCTGCAAATCGGTCGAGAGACAAAGATGGTAAGGATGATTGATTTCATGAACAATGCTAGACAAGTTGAGCAAGAAAGAACACTAGCTATTAATGATAGAAGAAATATCACAGAAAAGCTACAAGAAAAAGAGTGTGAAATACAAAAACTTACAGAGCATCACCAGGAGATTACAAATCAGATTATTCTTATGAGTCAAGAAGAAAACAAAATAAATGTTGAAGTCATTGAAATAATAGAAGCTATCGGTGAACTAAGGGATGAGAATAAAAAGTTGAAACATGAAATAAGAATTCAGCAACAGCATAATGAAATTATCAAGAGAGCTGAAGAAAGCAATAAAAGAATAGATGATTTTCTTGAAGGACAACAAAGAGTCCACAACAATACTGGTCTAAGTTTTACCGAGAATGGAGAATCATCAAATCAAACTGATCCAAAGAATGTCTATGAAAATCAAATACCAATAAAGATTACATGCAATCACTGTGGAAAGCAAGGGCATACATCAAATGTATGCAGAGGCAAAATGAAAGGTATTCCTAAATCTGCATCTTCATTCATAGGATTTTGTTATAAATGTAATAAGAAAGGACATAAAGCATATGACTGTAAGTGTGAGATGAAACAACCAAAGAAGGAAACCTACATGGACAAGTATTGTCCTAATTTAAAAATGAAAGGGCACACAACTCTTGAATGCTGGAAAAAGAAAAGACAAACATGGAAGCCAAAAGGTCAAGAAACTCCCTATCAACCAAAGAAAGTTGGTAACCAATATGTATGGGATTAAAACACTTCGACAAATTGTACAACATGTGGAAGATATGGTCACATTGTTGCAAACTGTATGAGACAGTGGACTAGAAAGTCTAGAGGCTGGACTAACCCCGGAATGACATGCTTAGACTGTCATAAAGTTGGTCATCTCAAGAAAGACTATAGAGACTGAATGAATAAGACCAACACATATCCCAATGTAAACACCATTGAAGACATCCAGAGGGAAAGAGACAAAATGTGGAGAAGAGATTCAAAAAATGATGAAGTTGGACCAAGCAATGCAAATGGTGATGCCCCATCCAATGGATCTAGTGACATCACCACCCCCACCTAAGAAGAACAAGTAAGTATGGAACTGCATTACCCCAAGCTATTATTTTACATCAGTTCCATAATATGTTGATATAATGGAAAATTAGCATAAGAAAAATGCATCATGGTATTACTTGTTGAAATTTGTGATAAATATGCTATCGCGCATACATAATGAAACCCGTTGGTACACACTCAAAACTAAGGATACTCACACTTACCGAGAAGCGTCGGTTAACACAAGAAAGAAAAGTTGCTAAATTTCAACCAAGCCTCATCAGTAAATAAGAAAAGTGAACAACTTGTCTAAGACATCGAAACCTGTTGGTAAAAGCAAGAAGTGTAACAACCACTCTAAAATGTCATGTTGTCACCGAAAGTGAAGTCATCACCAATGAAATTCGTCTTTATATATCGAGGAGTTGGTAAGCATTAATGACACGTGTTTTAGGACAATAACTATAAATAGGGTAATGGAATAACTCATTGTTCATGACGACTAGAGTAGAGTGACCAAGGTGATTTTTGAGCAGAAAGTGACTGAATCATAGAGCGACCACAACTCGACACACAACACTCCAAAGCACTTCAGAAATATTTGCAAGAATAAATAGTAAGTTTTATAGAACCGACAACTCTGTTTTAGCATATTTCACAAGAAGCCCTAAATTCTGAAAATAGCCTCGACATCAAGAACTGTGAAACCCAAGAACACAAAGAAAGATGAGTTCAAGCTCATCAAGAATTTGGCATGTGAGGAACCTAACTACAAGATTCATCCTAAGGTTGCCTCACAACCCGATGATGGTGGAGCATTCTCATGCATACCAGCTAGGGTTTTACTCATGGAAGATGTTTGATCTTTCATACACTACAAGATTGCAGAGATAGGAAATTCAAAAGTTGAAGAAGCTTATAAGAAGCTATGCAATGAAGATGGAACACTGAAAGATGGAAATAAGAATAGAGAAGTAAAAGGGCTCACCAATGCCCTAATGTACTAAGCCGAATGCATAACCAAAAGCTATGGATTGATGAACTGAAGGTGATAACTCAAGATTTCATCCATGTGGTCACCGGTTGCCCTATAATAAAAAAGGTGAAAGCACTAAAGCATCCACCTAAGGCCAAGACCGAGAAGATGACAGGAGCCAAATGGGATGGCAGAGGACTAAAAGTTATCACCATAACCGATGATGAGATCAAATTTGGTGCATGCAATCTAGGCTACAAATTCTTCCAAGAAAGCAGGTTGAACAAAATAGCATCAGGTGCAGTAGACACAACCTACAAAATTGTGAAGAAGGGAACATAATTAGACTTATCTGAGCTTCTGCTAAATCAGTTGAAAGATAATTTAAAGACTATCAGGAATGCGAAGTCAAACACATGTATGTTTGGTTCACTCATAATGTTTATTTTCTTCTACTTTCAAGAAACATTCCCAGTAGTAGGAGATGTGAAATGTGACAACACCAAACCGGTCACCATGCAGATCAGTGAACTAATAGCTTCACTAGGAGAAAATTTTTAAACAGTCATGGATGAATACTTCAATGTATTCAAAGACCGAATGAAAAAGAGGGTAAGGATCCCTGAGAAACTCATTTAAAAATATAAATTTGAGATATGCTTCATGGTTGATATAAATCATACATATATCAAGCCTACTATACCGAGGACAACATGGCTTCAATCATGGGAGTATGACATAAACATTGATCTTGCAACTATGGAATTTGATGCCTTGATTAATGAACCGCTGGATAAGAAACAACCCAAGTTTGGAACATATGAGGAAGCCAAGACAAGAATAAAATTTGGCCTATTTGTTAAGACAATTGTCAGGAAAAAGGACAAGATGGTCAAGAATATCAAGAAAATACTATTGGCAACTGAAGAAGAAACTTAACATGATGAAGAAGTTGAATAGGAGGAATAAACTGAGGAACAGTTATCTATCGCTAAAACTGAGGAAAAGGATGACTCTGAGGAAACAAAGTCAGATTCACCACCTCCTCCACCAACTAAGAAGCCAAGGACAACAACTACTTCTAGAACATGAAGCCAAACATCAAAGGATTCTACTCCTTTACCTTTATAGAAAGGAAAGGTTAGAACATACAAGAGGAAAGTTGCCACACCGAAAAGAGGGCAAAAAAAAAGAGGAAGGAATTTCATCAGAACTTGAGAGGATATTGAAGACACCGAGAAAGATGAAGCTGCAGAGGCAGAAAATGTCAAGGTAAAAGCTCTGGAATCTATTGATGATATTTGTAAATCTATTGCAAATTTAGGATCTATTAGAGATTCTAAGATAAGACGATGGATGAAACTAGATCTTGAAGATTAGAACAAAGTTGAAGATGCCATTATAGAAAAAATGTACAAGTTTAAATATGTATTGATTCATTTTGAAGGAAATCATGTACCAAGAGAACTATTAGACAGACTATACTCCAAATGGAAATTTTCTTTGAAGAATGAGAAGGAAATAAGAGTAAGAGTACTTGTTACTTTAATGCGACCTAAATCAAAGAAGGTAGAAATAGATGAGATGATGGAGAAATACAAAAAGGAGTTCTCACCGAAGTTGAGAGCATATAAATTTCTTGAAGGAAATCTTATAGAGCTTGAACAGGATAGCATTAAGAAATGGTGTAAGATTCTAAACAGATCAACTGAGGAAGAAAGTCCTGAGAAAGATGTTGAAAAAGAAACTCAAAAAAAGGTCTTAATAAAAGACACATAAGGTGACACATCTATTGAGTTAGATAAGGAAGAAGATGACACCACAAGAAAAAATAATGTAGATGTTGCAGATGAATCATGGCCAAACACCACAAATGATAAAATTTTGGATAATAATGTCATTGACATTACCGATGACCCAGCAGAGGAAGTTAATAAAGATAAAGATGTCACTATTGCAAGGACACAACCGATGAGTAGGAAACAACAATTGATATTGCACAAGTTAACATTCCAGGCAACAAGCCAATATTGATACAGGCTATCAATATTCTACAAGAGAAAGACAAGTCACCGAAAAAGGATACTCCCAAGGATGCAGGGGAACAAGAAAAGAAAGATAACACCGATGGTCAGTAATACATCAGAGCTACTCAAAATGTAACTGATACTGATAAGGTTACTGGAGGAGATTCAAAACAAGGAGATGCAAACACAATAGATAAGAATGCAGAAACAAAGAATGATGAAGCTAAGTTCACTGATGAAGGAGATAAAGTGAAAGATGGCACTCCTAAGGATACCAAAAAATGTTCTACTAAAGATGTAAAGGTGAATGTGGAGACATTTAAAGACACCCGAAAAGCTGGAACTGACACCAAGCAGCAAAAAGAAGCACAACAGGTAACTTCATCAAGCACAACTGAGAAAACTGAGAAATTGGCAATGGTTTTACATTGTAGTGAATCACAAAAGAAAAAGAAGAAATCAAAGAATAATAAGTTGGAAGTCACCTTGGATGAACTTATTGAAATACCAAAGTGTGACCCATCTATACTTGATTTTGAAGCATTACAAGAATAGGGAGAAATATGCCAAAGAAAGGCATTACAGGAGAAGCTGAAGAAACAACATCAAGACTACATGGTACTGGAGACAACATAGGAAATATTGCACCAAATTGTATGTGATGTTGATATTGATCAAACCAAGTCAATTCTTGATCAATTATCCACTCTCACGGAAGTAATAAAAACTTAGAATATTGATGCAGAGAAGACAATTAAGGAGAGAGCAGAGCAAAGGTACCAATAGAAGCTCATTGAAAACTTCAGCCAAGAAGTGGTGGTCAGTAAGGTAAAGCTATCAAAATTCATTACTGAATTAGATCCAATTATAACTGAAGCTATAACCTTAATTCAACAACTAAACACAATAGAAAATTTCACTAAAGAGAATAGTGAAAATATAGCAAAGTTAGACACAGATCTAGCTAACAGTGCTAGTAGCTTAACCATTGATGGAGACAATGTAGTTAAGTTGCATTATGAGAAGATCATAGAAATAAAAAGATTAAGATAGGAACTATGTGAAGAAGAAACACACTTTAGGGAAGAAGTAACCGAGCTCCAAGCTCAACTTCTACCAAACCTTACACTGCTTCAACAACATATCAGTTCAACAAGGTAATTGATAGTAACTCCCGAGATGTTTGTAGCAGACAACATCTATGACATGCATTCAAAGATCACACTCGAGCACATGGATCTGGAGAACCTAAAAGAACAATAGGAGAAAATTATGGAAGGCATGAAGTCTTCACACTCCCATATTTTTGATAAGCTCTAAGGTATAGACCTTTGCCCTTAATATCAAAAAAGGGGGGAAATGATAGTACAAAATAAAAAGGAAAATGATATGTACATTCATTCATTCAGATGGGAAAATGGTAAATATGTATATGTATATTCATATGGGAAAATGATATGTATAAGGAAAGATATCATATGTACAGATATACTGGCATATACATAGGGGTAGTCATTAAATGACTAAGGATTATGTATGTTGTATATACTTAACATTTTGTTAGTATTTTGCACATATGAGATTTTGATACTAATGTCAAAGGGGGAGATTGATGATATTAATTTTCCATTAGTATGCAAACAACACTTTCAGTAAGAATACACCGAAAGACAATACAAAAGAAAACCAAAGATCAGATAGAGAAAGATCACCGAAGATGACTAAGTGCAAAGAGAACCGACGACACAACTTAGTGTGTAAACCAAAAATGCAAAGACAAAAAGATAAAGAGGAACTCAACAGAGGAACCCGACATGGAGAATATAGTGCAGAACAATGAGACAGTTAAAGAGTAATTGACAGAACAAAACCAAAAGACAATCAGAGCATAACCAATAGTCAGAAATCGAAAGTCAGTTGCAGCCCGCAAAAAGTGGATCTAACTTCCATGTCAGATAAATCAAGCTTATTATATTTATAGGATATTTATTTGTTTTCAAATTCATTTATTTAGGGACAAGAAACATGAATGTAAGTTCTTTAATCAATCTAACTGATTTAAAACACATAGACTAGGAGATCAAGGTACAAGTTGTAAACCTTATCTTAGAGTTAACATTGTTTTTCTCTAAACTTGATGATGTAAATCCATCTTATAAATATATGATGCAATCATTCATTATACAATGATGTGAATATAGAGGAGAGGATGAATGAATCCTACAAGCACATCTATGGATCAAATTCAAGGTTTCAAAAACAAGAACAACAAAAGATGAATTTGGTTAGCAAGAACCAAGAACAGAGGCTACCGAGAATCAGAGGTATTATTCAATCATAATTAGGTGATAATGTTTTTCATGTAAAATGAATTAGATATGTATAAGCAATAGGATATTGCATTTACCAGGTCAATTTGTAATTTTCTATCATTCTAACAAGTTGAGCAAAGTGTAAAAATCCTTTCAAGGAAGGTGGATTTAACAGTCCAACTGCAAATCTCTTAACCAAGTGCACACTCAATAGTGTTGCTAAAGCTCCTAACAGAGTAGTCTTTAATAGGTCTCCACCGATACTCCTAACAGGGTAGATCATCACAAGTGATCAAATTGTAAGCCATAACCGACCCCTTCTAGTATCATGCAAGCAACAACATGTCATCCGGGGGTAGAATTTAGGAATTTGAATGGAATGGATAGGTCTCACACCCCCTTGGATGTTAGGATGACCATGGGGGACACCCCTATTGTTCAGCGTATTGTTCTATTGTTGGTTGGGCCAAGAACGGTTGTTTTCACCATTGTTGTAATGGTTCTAGGGCCCGGAGTTATTGGAACTTCGTTGTACCGAAAAGATGTTCCCTCTTTGGGAGTGGTTGGTTCCATGGGATGCATGGAGTCCCATCTTCAGCTACCTCATGTCAGTGGTGAGTGAGGATACTAATCCCTGAAGGGATTCGACCTTGGCGGACAACTGGGTATTGGGGTCAATGTGTGATGATTGAGGTGGTGGGGAAGGTGCAAGGGCGACTGTCACCACTGGAGGTAGACCTCTTGACATAGATGCCTGGAAGAAAGGTATTCCACGAGGTGGGGGCACTAGGGTTTTTTGTTGCACCCAGGGTGCGTACTTTGGGGTTGGAGGGTTTTGATAGGGAGTGGGATAGAAATAGCGGGGAAAGGATTCATTGTAGGGGCACGTAATGCTATATTAGGATCATATCCTCATGAATAAGTTGCTCCCTAAGCAATGTGTTATAGGGTAATCCCTGCCCAATACTGCATGGGAGCTTTGCTCAGGTTTCGGGATAGTTTGAGGGAGAGGTTTTAAATCCTATCCAAGTTATCCCTTTTGTTGGCAATGATGGTTCTCCAATGAAGTGCAACAAAAAATGAGTCCAAGGGGTTAAGGTACATTTGAATAGTCACATCAGTAGATGGGATAAAGGGTCTCGTACATTTTTCTATGGCTCTCTGGAACCGATGATTAAAGTTCACTAGGGGCTTATTGGGCTCCTTTTTGATAGAAATAAATTGACTGTGAGACTAGGCTAGGTCCACATGGACCTCAAACACCATCAGAAAGGAAGCTTCCATGTCTTGCCAACTATTAATGGAGTTTGCAAGAAGATTCAAGTATGAGTTCAACTCTCTCTCCCTAAGAGATAGTGGAAACATTCTTCTTACCACATTCTCATGCTAGATGTGGTGTCAATTCATAGCATCCTTGTAGGCCTGTAGGTGTTCTTCTACAGTTTGAGGGCCTAGATGTTCATACTTGAGATAAATATTCTCTAGGTGTGGAGGAAGATCATTGACAGCATTGGGAGACTATCCCATAGGAGACCCATTATTATTGAAGTATGCAGCCATTGGGATGTTAAGGTTAAAAATAAGATTGGTCACTGGAATGGGCTTGATAGCCTGGGTATTTTGGGGGCTATAGACCCTCCAAATGCAGGGTTGAAAGGCTGCTTCTTCTGGTAGGTCTTCTTTAGTCGAACAAGAGGTCCAAGTTCTGCAAACTCTCTAGGGTTGGGGGTTTACCATAGTATTATTTTGAATCACAAAGGTGAAAATGACCCTAACCTATGGAAATATTTGTTCCTAAAACTATTGCTTGGGGAACCCTCAAGAGGTGTGGTATAAAATTTTTCAGGGGAGGATGAGCTCATGCCCTTCTTCTAGGGATAATTTCTATTGACAAGATTTTGTGATGGTCTCATCTATGGGAGATGAGTTGTCCTTGAATACCGCAGTATTGGCCAACTTTGATTGAAGAGGCTTATGGGAGAGCGAGCTCTCGTAGCCTCCAAGAAGCTAGTTGTCATGTCACGATAGTGCAAGTCTAGCTTAGTTGGAAAAGTGACTATTTGTTTTGAAGGGATATATGGTTTTAACTCATCGATCTCTGAGACTTTGACAATAATTGGTTTCCTGCAAGCATTATTTAAAACCAGTGAAGAAAATAGAAAAACATAGGACAAGGTTAGTATAGATATCTAACTATATTCATTACATACATCTCCTTAGCATCAACAAAGTTCTAGATGAAAAGAAATAAAAAGAAATACTGAACATATACATGTAATCTTCACTCATACTTATATCAGTAGAAAAGTAACATATTTCATTAAATCATTAGAAGAACTGGAACACATGACATAAGGAAGCTACAAAATGAAAAACATTTGCTAACTTCGGGATAAGAAACAACACAAAGCATAGTGTTGAATGGTGTTCCTTATTCTTTCATTAAATTCAAATCCAACATCACTGGTAGTTAGACGAGTGGCCCCAAGGGAGCATTAATGTACTATGAACTTAAAAGACAATATTACTAAGAAATTTGAAAGCTTGTATTTCTAGTGGAAAGCTAAATCATCAATTTGTCGACCCTTGGAATGACGTTAGACTTAGAATTTATAGAAAAGCTCTAGCTACCTAAGAGACTAACCCTATGCTATCTATTTACATTATATTATAATATTTATATCTGGTACTACATGTGTTGTCTGATTTTGCCCCAAAATGGGCATATAAATCTTCCACCTAAATATTGGAACTCTGTTGTCTCAAAAAGATGTTCCCTTTCTGGGAGGGGTTGGTTCCATGGGATGCATGGAGTCCCATATTCATCTACCTCATGTCAGTGGTGAGTGAGGATATTAATCTCTGAAGGGATTAGATGTCAGTGGAAAACTGGGTAGTGGGGTCAACATGTGATGATTGAGGTGGTGGGGTAGGTGCACGACTGATTTCCACCACTCGAGGTAGGCCTCTGGACACAGATTCTTGGAAGAAAGGTATTTCAGGAGGTGGGGACACTAGGGTTTTATTTTTCACCCAGGGTGCATACTCTTGGGTTGGAGGGTTTTGATAGGGAATGGAATAAACAATAGTGAGGCAAGGATTCATTGTAGGGGCACGTAATACCGGATTAGGATCATATCTTCCCGAATAAGTTGTTCCCTCAGGCAATGCATATAGGGTAATCACTGCCCAATACCACCAGGAGCTTTGCCTAGGTTTCGGGACAGTTTGAGGGCGAGGTTGTAAACCCTATCAAAGGTATCCCTTTCATTAGAAGTGATGGTTCTGCAAAGAAGCACAACAACAAACAAGTCCAAGGGGTTAAGGTATGTCTGAATAGTCACATCAGTAAATGGGATAAAGGGTCCCGTACATTTTTTTAGGGCTCTCTGGAACCGATGATTAAAGGTCACCAGGGGCTCATTGGGCTCCCTTTTGATGAAAATAAACTGACTATGAGACTAGGCTGGGTCCACATGGACCTGAAACACTATCAGAAAGGAAGCTTCCATGTCTTGCCAACTATTAATGGAGTTTATAGGAAGATTCAAGTAGCAGTTCAACTCTCTATCCTTGAGAGATAGTGGGAACATTAAGCTTACCACATTCTCATGCTGGATGTGGTGTCAATTCATAGCATCCTTTTAGGCCGGCAGGTGTTCTTCTATAGTTCGAGGGCCTAGATGTTCATACTTGGGATAAATATTCTTTGGGTGTGGAGGAAGATCATTGACAACGTTCAGAAACTGTCCCATAGGAGACCCAGTATTATTGAAGTATGCAGCCATTGGGATGTTAAGGTTAATAGTAAGATTGTTAAGGTTAACAGTAAGATTGGTCACTGGAATGGGCTTGATAACCTAGGTATTCTGGGGGGCTACAGACCCTCCAAACGTGGGGTTGAAAGGTTGCTTCTTCTGGTAGGTCTTCTATAGTCGGATGAGAGGCCTTAGTTCTGCAAACTCTCTAGGGTTGGGGGTTTATCATAGTATTCTTTCAAATTGCAAAGCTGAAATTGACCCTAACCTATGGAAATCTTGGTTCCTAAAACTACTGCTTGGGGAACCCTCAAGAGGTGTGGCATCAAAGTTTTCAGGGGAGGATGAGCTCATGCCCTTCTTCTAGGGCCAGTTTCTATTGACGGGACTTTGTGACGGTCTCACCAATGGGAGATGAGTTTTCATCGAATACCGCAGTATTGGCCAACTTTTCTCAAAGAGGCTTATGGGAGAGTGAGCTCTCGTAGCCTCTCATGATGGTGCAATTCTAGCTTATTTGGTCAAGTGACTATTTTTTTTGAGGAGATATCTGGTTTTGACTCAACAACCTCTAAGACTTCTATGGCAATGGGTTTCCTGCAAGCATTCTTTAAATCCAGTGAAGAAAATAGCAAAAGATAGGACATGGTTAGTATAGATATCTAACTATATTCATTACATACATCTTCTTAATATCAACAAATTTTTGGATGAAAATAAATAACAAATACTAAACATATACATATAATCTTCAATCATACATATATCAGTAGTGAAGTAACATATTTCATTAAATCATTGCAAGAACTGGAACACAGGACATAAGGAAGCTACAAAATGAAAAAAAAATGCTAACTCTGAGATCATAAACAACATAGAGCATAATGTTGAATGGTGTTCCTCATTCTTTCATTAACTTCAAATCTAGCATCACTAGTAGTTACCCTAGTGGCCCTAAGGGAGCATTAATCTACTTTGAACTTAAAAGACAAGATTGCTAAGAAATCTGAAAGCTTGTATTGCTAGTAGAAAGCTAAATCATCAATTTGACGACCCTTGGAATGGTGTCAGACTTAGTATTTATAGAAAACCTCTAGAAACCTAAGAGACTAACCCTATATTATCTATTTACATTATATTAAAATATTTACAGCTGGTACTACCTGTGTTGTCATAATTTTCCTAATATGATACAATCATTTGAGAAGAAAAGAGAGGAAAGAAGGAAAGAAGCTCTGGGAAAACCCCCATCGGAAAAAGTGTCTTTGTAATTGTGGATGTGATGGAGATTCCCTAAGTAACCTTGGCCGTATGCCCTCATTAATGCTCTCCCAAACCTTGGTGATCAGGCGGGATCCCATACGCCAGATATTAAATGCTAGAATGGTGTCTTGGGACTTGGGGGCACCTGCAACAAACTTTTAGACCAATAGTGACTAATCACATCAAGAAGAATGATCACAGACCTAAAAATGTACTATAGATAGGGATTGGTCACCTAGGATAAGGTGTCAACCCTCATCACTATAAAGAATAAAATATTGGGGATTCGGAGACCCATAATCTAGTAGCTTACTCTCAAAGAATAAAGAATGCACATGTACTTTTCCTTTGGTGAAGGATCCCTAGATTTTGGGAATTTTAATGGCCCTTGAACTTCTCATATGCCTCTAGAATTTTGAGTATACAATCCTCTTCTACATCCTTTAGGGAATCTCGATAATCAACAAAACTTTCAAATGGATGCCAACATCTTTGAGCTTATCTTTTAACTGTGCAGCCACCTTGGCCGTGTCATGGGACTTGAGCAGTACTTGGGAGAGCTCTACCATTGTGGTTCCACTAACATCTCCCTCAGACCAGAATTGAGCCTTGGTCACTTCATCAAACTTACCAAGTATATAATTGATGGAAGTATAAGTTTTGGGGCTGAGAGGATCAGTCGATGTAATCTCTTGGATGAGGGCAGTATATTAGTCCAATGGAGTCCAGACCACCTATAGCTATTCTTCTATCACTCTTACAAGTTGCTTCCTAGTTTTTACTTTGAATGCATGTCTAGAGTATTGAATCCTAAGGAACCCATATGATTCATCCCCTAGGATGCCTATATTTATTAAATCATCCTCCCCGAGATTTAAAATATCGAGCGATGTATCCCACCATTCTTCATATTTCTCGATCTCTCCCTTCCAATGAGGAATAGTGGCCTCTACCTATTTCAGTAGATCATTTTCCCAGAAGAAGTTTGGGAGAGACTCGAACAAAAAAATTCTAATGGCCCCAATTTGATGGCCCAGCCACTCGTCCATTGCTAATGCCTTCTTTTTCATAGCCCTCAAGGAATCAAAATCACCTTGAGGAAGCAGTGTCCCAAGAACCGAAGTTCTGGGTGTTTCGGAAGCAAGGGGGCACACTAACTCTATCATGAGTCCCAAAAGATTGGAATTGGTGGTCTTCTACTCCTTCACCCTTTGAGATTTCTTCTCATACGGGGCCTAAACTACCTACCTTGCTTCATTCAGGAGGTCCAATTCCCCCTGCTGAGTTCTTTTCCCAAAGGTACCTTCGTGATTACATACTCTTCGATAGTTACCTCTGAGTCTTCCTTTCCTGCTGGAGGTGCCACAATTTTGACCACAACATTACCATCTGGGGCCCTTTGGGTGTGGTGAAGGGTTTGAGCCCTCTTGGGCTTCTTGGGATCCATGTCTTTGGACAAAATTTTTTCTAGTGATAGTGGGGCCATGATAGTCGTCGAATCTTTTCTTTTCCAGGATTTCACTAACCATTGCGCCAGGGCAAGTGGACCACTTATTATCATCCATAAACTTGAAGTTTTTTCAGGGTTTAGTTTAGGTTCTCTCCTAGATGTGTTTTCCTCATTGTCGATAGGGTCTTCACATGTATTTCCTTTATTTCCCTCCACATCACCCCCTAGAATATCATCCATTGGTGGAATGGGTTGCGGAGGAGGCCGAGGTAACTCATTCAGATCTACTTGTTGAAATATGGCTGCAACCTTGTCATTTGTTGCATCAAGTGGTGTCAGAAAACTTTGATCATTGCTTAGGCTCAGGGGCACTGCATCGGAGGTTACAGTTGTTCCTAGAGGTCTAGTTTCCTCATTAGCTAGCATTTTCTCCAGGGCCGGGTTACTTTCTTATTCTTGTGGTTTGTCTTTTCCTCCTTCAGCCTCTTCAGGCTGGGATACATTTCCTTCTTAGACCGCAAAATCTTTGGTCTTTGTTGATTCATGTGCAGGAACCTCATTTTTCAGTAATTCCATCTCTTCTATGATACTTTTAACAATACCATGCAATTCTCTGAGATCACCCATTGGGAAGAAATCATCAATGTCGATCTGTGCTATCTCTGGAGGACTCTCCGGGTGATCCTCTTTCTCAGAGGAGGAGGAGGAAGAAAGTACCTCAACCTCGGGTATATCCTTGGGCTCTGGCTCTAGAATTTTACTTCTTGGAGGCTTCTCTGCCTTCTGTTTCTTTCTTCTTTTGAGTGACACCATGGGCTCTCTACCTATCGTGGTTCCAGTGAGTTCTCACTTGCATGCTACACTTAAAAAAATGGCCATGGAAGGAGAATCTGTTGGAGGAGGATAAGAGCCTACTGGGGTAGCTCAAAGACCAAAGGTCAGTCCTACATTTGCTACTTCCATTAGTTTATGGGAGTGAACCAAAAAATCACCCAACCGCTCCATCAGGGGGGAAAAATGGGGTCCAGGACCTAAGGTGGGGTGCCAACCTTTTTCTTACCTTGGGTTTTGGATTGTCACGCTGCCCGGGGGCCTTATGCTCCCAAAAATTGATAATTTATTGAGACACTCTTCAGGAAAACCTTCTCAAAATACGAGTATCTGCACTTAATTACTTCTCTTGAGATGGCCTCGATACTCAATTTTTGTGATGTATCCCAATCCACAAGAGGGATGTCCATCTTATCTATGCATGTCTATTTCTACTCGAGGTCCTCTATACTCCCTGTGTCTTAAAAGGTCCATGGGAATGTCTAGAGATTAACCTATTCCATCACCCCTTTTGTTATTCTAGAGTAATGTCACTTCCAGACATCATAGTCATCTTGGTAGTTGGCCCCAAAATATTCTAAGTGTCTAGCATGGGGGTTTACCCCCTTGGGCATCAACCTTTCCAGTTGCCTAAGAAAATCATAATTCCTATGACTAAAAGAATATTTGGCTAAGCCTAGGGTTCTTATCTCATTTTATGCTTCCAAGGCCGCAAGGAGGGAGTAATATTATTCCTCACAAATGAATGGGAATGAGAGAGAAGTGACCCTCTTTAGGGTAGTCAAAGCATGCACCTCCAAAAATTTCCTGCAAAACTCCAATAAAATAATTTTGTCCCCACAATGATTGGGTAACAGGAAGGGTTCCCCCGAGAAGCTGGACACCCTATTATAAGTGTTCTAGGAAAAATGGATGAAGTAACATCCCTACGCACAAACCAGGCCCATAACCTATGGAGATAGTCTAAATCCCTGGTCAATAGTGATCGCCTTGGTCTCGTGAAAAATGAAGGCATCGTTGACTCTGTGAAAATGTGGGCAACTCCGGTCCTACTGAATCTGGGGGAATCGGTCCCATGTAGAAACTTGACTATCTCCTTCCCCAAGAACACCAACTGTTGTTAGACCCTAGATTCCTTCGCCAAAGGATGTAGGAAGTCATGTAAAATTTATGGTCTACTTCAACCGTCCTCATTTGGGTGTCTAGATGTCTAACGATGATGTCAGTACGGTCAAAATGTCCCTTGTTGGTGGTCATACCTTACCAAAAGTAATACATCCATGGAGATAATTCCCATGCATGGGGTTCCCCAAAAATCCTTCATAAGAAGATAATCCCTACCTTGATGGGCTCCTTGAAGTTGGAGCAAGGGATTTCTATTCGCATTTTCTTGTAGTCTCGGCATGGATTTTTTAGCCATTCGGAGTTGATGTGGCACTGGGCCAGATTAGATGTGTCCTAGAACTATTGGAGGGTGGCCACCTTGGTGGGAGAAGGGGCACCTGTAAAATGTGGAATGCGCCACCCTATAGTGGTTGCATCATGTTCCAATGTGATGATGGGCACTGGGTACCCAAGAGGGGTGGGGGAAACCAACACAGTAGCCATACTGTTTCGGAATTAATGCCTAGCAAAGAGAAAAGGTAGCTCCAGCGCCTATACTAAGCATGGAAAACTAGCCACTTGAATAATTCTTGATGCCACTAAGTTATCTGAGAGAGATTCATTCGACTATCAAAGTTGAGGATTGTCTGAAGGAGGCCCTACAATTCGGCCCATGTATAGACATGTATGTCAGTGATCTCTTTGAGCATAGACTTAATTCAAGATCCCTGAATCACCCCGTCTTTATTATATTTCTGGGTTAGAAAGAGCCTTGCAAATGCCTTCTCTATCTTGCTTCTCTTTCCAGTTCTCACAGCGACACTCAGGAGTTCAGAACTCCCAGGAGGTGAGGATTCTGAAGCCATTTCTTTCTTTCTTTAACCTATATCTACAAACCAAATGGTCATCAGTATAAATACTTAAATAATTCCAGACTCCAGAGGTTTTGAGAATGATATTGCTTTTCACCTGCAACAGAGAAACATTAAGGCATCTCAAGTGGGATTATATGTCCAAGATTTAAATACATTTTAACACATGAAAAATTTATTTCTTTCCAAAGATCCAAAATGATTTCCAAAAGAGGGTCACATGAGGCAGAAAATCCCAGACCTACCGACATGTTCGACATTAACTTGAAAAGATAGCAATCATCAGTGATAAGACATGTAGCCCTGCTGTTGTACTATAACACGCGCATTCCCACTCAGCTAAGTAATGACATTTAATGGATAGTTGTGCTAGCACAAGTGGCATGAACACCACTTGGGACAAATTTTAAAGGCTCATTTGTGGGAACTAATTCTGCCATTAAGACGGAAAGGACGGGGAAGAGAGAAAATTAATGGCCTACTAGTGAGTTGGCCTCTACAACTAGAAACCCATAACCTTGACATCCAACGCTGCACCAACTAGGATGGTGAGCCTATTTATTGGGTGGACATGGACTTCAGACCTCGCAAAGAACTCAAACTACAGATGGTTATCAGGAATTGCTTCTGTAAGAACCCAATTAGACAAAACTTTCAGAGATGCCACATCTCTTGAGTGCTGGAAAATAGAGTACTACAAACTCTACCAACGTACAGAGCGGCTTACAAAAGACTACCCATGACACACAGAGTGCCGAAAAGTACATGGGACAAAATTCACAAAAATTTATAGATGAGAATAAACATCTACAGGGAGCTGCGATAATCTACACAATATTTACACAGAATATATACATAATATATAGTGACTCAAGAACATTTACAGTGAACTACAAGGCTCAAATTTACAGAAAATTTATAGACTTTCAAGTGGGAAGCAAACCATTATTCACTGGAAATTTACCACCCAAAAAGGGTGGATCTCTTTCCTTTCGAGTCGGACGACTACGAAGGAGAGACAAACCAAGCTCAAGGACAATGTCGTGCCGAATGGTAGAAGCACCTTGAATGATGAAGGAGAACAAGTACCCAAAAGATGAAAAAATGGAATAGATAAAGAATGAAAATAAAGACAAAAGCAAAAGAAACGAAACAAAATGAGACACAAAACAAAACAAAACCTAACAATGTAGGAAAAATGAAAAATGTGTAGAGAAAGCAGGTAAAGAAGAATGAAATGAAAAAATAAGAACCCAAGATCCTACTTGAAACTTGAGATGTCAAAAAGGGACAATGAAAATAGCTTCACTCTGCCACCTAAACACTCCACCAGAGTCGTCGAACACACCTCTGCACCTTCTATCTTGAACGTCTTAGCTCAGGAAACAAATTTCTTCGCTCTCAAGGAAACTCACCAGAAGGTAAAATAGTTTGTGGTAAGTGTAAAAGTGACAAGGTAAAAGGCCTTAAATAATGTCTAGAAGAGCACATTAGTTACCAAAAGTAACTTTCAAGAAACACGCTGGCAACCGGAGTCCGAACCTTGGAAAACCTAATGACCATTCATCTTCGAGAAAAGAGAAATAGTCGTCAGATACCCAAGATACAAAACCACCCACCTGGGAATGACACTCCTAGAATCAGGTCCCAAAGAAAACACATAACACCAAAAAGACAAAGACCAAACAGGACCAAAAGGCCCAAAGAAACACAAAACCAAACAAAAAGCGAAAAGAAAGGGAAAGAAAGAAAAGAAAAAACAAAACGAAAAAGGGGGACTAAAAATTTTTCACAAAAAATGTAATGACGGGTATTTAGGGCATAAAACATTGATTCACACCCCCCCTTTAAGTTTTCCTTCATTCCAACAAATTGACACTATGAACACTCAATAATAAAAAATTGGGAATGAAAGCATAATTAACTAAAGCCTGATATATAAAATAACATAAACATTGAAATAAGCATACAAATACAAAAGAACACATCATGCCTAGTATTGTGATCACTAGATCTGTTCCATCACTTTTACATTGATCCCGAATAGTGTTGTGTCACGTGACCCAACCATTCGGTACCCTCATTCTCACTACATTATTCTTGTGGATATAGTCACACAACCCAAACAAGCATAATGCTCACAAGGGAATATTACTAACTCTTACACCATACAGTGCAATGTTCAGGGGATGACATCATGTAATCCAATACAATCTCTTAGGTAGAAGATACCAAGTCATCTAAAACAAGGTCACTACCCCGATCTAAACACTAGTTGATGTAGAGACTCAAGAAATGAAGTACCATCACATGGAACATAATGGCCCATGTAGCTTTAGGCGACACTTCTCTCATTAATGATGCCCTACTAGGTCATCGATCATGTTCATAGAAATCCATGCTAAATTGTATTATTAATCAATGTTTTACGACAACCAAATACTACATCTTTGATCAACATCCTCAAAACTACTAGATATGCACTATGAATTCGATCTAAATCCTCAAATGACCAAGCTAAATTGTACCTCCAGTCTACATCCTCAACATGACTAGGTTGAGACTATATCTTTGATCTGCATTCTCGAGATAGATAGATACTATACCTTCAATCAATTCCCTTAGGCATATACATAGTCTCTTTTGTGTTACTATTATGTTTTTTCCCATTCATTTATTTGGTTATCACTTTCAATAAGAACTCATCCATGGGTTTCCCTACTAACTAATTTTGGTCTCAGCCCGCCATTGAGAGCCACTCCACTCTAGTACTCAAATACCCACAAGCTCATCAAATTATAACAGTGAGACATGGTGCATAACAATGCATCAAGGAAACACAAATCAATAAAATACTTTCAATCAAAAATTCACCACAAAGCATGGTATACTAAATTGGTCTCAAACTAAGAGTGCGGTTCTCTCAAAGATCTCATCAAGGAAGCATAACTCAATTATGCTATGGATACAGTCTCAAACACTTGACATCAATAAATCAAAATGTGATCTCAAATAAGTGTAGTTTCTCAAGGCAAAGAAATTACCGACAACAATTGGCAAGCTTCATAAATACACTCAATCAACATAAAACTAAGAGTTTAGATTACAGTAGTTCGCAATTGGAATTTTTTTCAATAAATTTTAACCTTAAAAATGTATGACAAAGATGACAAATTACAAGAATTAGAACCATAATACCCCCATACACTGCTAGGATCTTATTCTAGAGGCCACAAAAATCAAGGACCTCCCAAAATGCTAAAAAATAATACTTGGAATCTCGTAATTCAAATAAAACCCATTGGTTCCCACATGCACAAAATTCCAAAAGTTTAATAAAATTCTCATTTTGGGAACAAACAGAAAAATGGGCAACATAACAATATACAGATTCACATTCCAAAATACCCAAATTTACATGAATTGCACAAAATCCTAAACAAGCATGGAATTGAATCAAATATGTGGGGGCTAACTAAATTACCATCCTACAAATTAATTGCAACAAGAAAGAAGTAAATAAATGAAGAACTAAGTTAGAAGTGAGGACTTCCTACCTAAAATCAAGAAAACATGAAAACAAAGGAAGAAGAATGTAACCTCCAAAAAATCAAACCATCTTCTTGACAAAGAAGTGAAATCCTGGCACGAATCCAATGAGTTTCTGCCCACATAAAGCTGACAAATTGGTGAAAATTAACAAGAAAATGACCATTTCCTCGAATAGGTTTTTGAAGCGAAATCCAATTCCCAAATTCAAAAGTGGAAAAAATGACTTCCTTTTGAGAAAATAAATTAGCTTTTTCTCCCAAGCTAAAATGGGCTAAAATAAAACACTTAGAATAAAGTAAAATAAACTCCC
>MU223753.1:3144708-3155189 GCA_018584345.1 Thuja plicata
GTTGGTCACACTCCTCCTAAGTTAGAAGGAAATAGATCAATTTTAGTGGGTTTCACTATGTTTTCCTTGTTTTTCACTAACCCCATGTTGCTAATATAATGATCTATTGATTGTTTGTGTATGTTCCGACAGGTACCCATTTACACACGAACAGCTGCTTCTTCACAAATGATTTTTTATTTATTGATAGATTGTTTAATCTAGTTGAAAATTTGTAGCTTCGTAGCTCATTTCTCATCCCATTTACAGTCTATAGTTGTTATTTAATGATGATGCGAGTAGAAAATAGATTTTTAATTCTGAATATCTCTATATAATTTTATTTCATGAATATCAAGGACAAGTATTCAAGAACTGGTAATTTTTTCTTCTTGATAGACACTTTGATTGTATGTAGAATAATATGGCAATGATAATCTGGAAAAAGGCATAGTTGCGCATTAGCCATAGGATAATGGAGCCACCATATCAAGAAACCAATTCAACAACACCTTGTTGGGATGTGAAGCCCAACAGTTGCCTCTCATCCTTTCTTATGTGTTCATTCGACTTCTTCATGTCCAATGAAGAGTCTCCTTTAATATATATACATTTCTACTATTGTAATTGATTATTGATTCAAACACATTAATAAGAAGATTTCTCTACAAGTGTGGATGTAGGCATATTTCCCGAACCATGATAAATATCTATGTTTGTGCATAATTATGTATTTTTTTATTGTTGTTGAATACTTCAATTCTTTTCGACTTACACAATTGGTATCAGAGTAGGTTTGTCCAGCAATTTAGAAATTGGGGATAACCTTCGAAAGAAATGAAGGAATCAAAGTGCAGAAATTCGTAGGCAAAAATTTTAGCCTGTGGAAGGTACAGATGGAATCATTGATTATCAAGCAAGATCTCTCACTGGCTTTAGAAGGGAAAACAAAGAAGCCAGCTACACTGAAAGATGAAGACTGGGAAATCTTGGACAAAAATGCAAGAGCATCAATCTTTCTTTTTCTGTCTGACAATGTCTTGTTTAATGTCATAAATTTGCCAACCACCAAGGAGGTGTGGGATAAAATAGCCAACACATATGCGATGGCTTTAGCTACTAACAAAGTCTTCATTATGAAAAAATTGTATAAGCTAAAAATGAAGGAAGGTGGAGCAATGACAAATCACCTCAATGAATTCAACATATTAATCAGCCAAGCAAATTTAGTTGGCATGAAACAAGATGATGAAAGTAAACCTGTTATTCTTTTATTCTCATTACCTAGTAGCTAGGATGGTGTCATTACAGCCATATGCACTACAGCTTCAAGCTCTAAAAAGTTGGCATTTGATGAAATTTCAGCCACTCTTCTCTTCAAGGACATGAGAAGGAAGAATGATAAATCTTCATCTGGAGAAGCCTTGATGGTAGTAAGTACCAAAAATAGAGGATGAAGTCAAAATAGGGGCAGAAATAATCATCATAGGAGATCAAAATCTGCATATAGATCAAATTCAAGCGGACGAAATGGTGATTGTTGGTTTTGTGGTAAAGCTGGTCATGTAAAGAAAGATTGTAGAAATTACAAAAGGGCTCAAGAGAAAGTTTGGGAAAATGAATCAAACATGGCTTATGATAGTGCAGAAGGTGCTTTGATATTGTCCACAAGTGATACTACTTCAAATTCATGGGTATTGGATTTCGGTGCATCATTTCATGCGTCCTCATGCATGGATCTCTTCACAAATTATCAAGAAGGTAACTTTGGCAAAGTTTATTTAGGGGATAATTAGGCTTGTGAAATTATTGGAAAAGGGGACATTTTGTTGTGCTTAGAAGGAGGTGTTAAATGGATGCTTAAATATGTTCATCATGTTCCTCAATTGAAAAGAAAATTAATTTCAGTGAGTTAGCTCTATTCTCAAGGTTTTCTTATCTCTCTAATGAATGCATGGAAAGTTACAAAAGGTTCTATGGTTATTGCAAAAGGGGATAAAGTTGGTAGTCTCTACATAGTAGAAACTATTGGTGAAGTGGGAGCTTCCATGACAGTTGAGGATGACAATTTAGAACTTTGGCATCAAAGGCTCGGTCACATGAGCAAGAAGAGCCTTGACATTATGCACAAGCCGGAACAACTACTAGGCCTAAAATCTATTGATTTACCATTCTGCAATCATTGTCTTTATGGAAAGCAAAAGTGGGTAAGCTTTTTGAAATCTGGACATGAGAAGAAGGATACACCATTAGCACTTGTCTATTCTGATGTTTTTGGACCAACTAAGGTAAGCTCTATTGGAGGAGCTAATTAATTTCTTACCTTTCTTGATGATTACACAAGGAAAGTATGGATATTTATGCTTCATAAGAAATCTGAAGTATTTATCAAATTTAAGATTTTTAAAGCTTCAATTGAAAATAAGATTGGACATAAGATTAAATGTTTAAAAATAGACAATGGAGGAGAGTTTTTCTCCTTGGAATTTGACTCCTTTTGTGCAGATAATGTTATTCACAGAATTAAAATTGTTCCATTCACACCTCAAGAAAATGGGGCAGCCGAGAGGTTGAATAGAACAATTTTGGAAAAGGCTAGATGCTTGCTTTCTAATGCCAATTTGGGCAAGGAATTTTGGGCTGAAGCTTTCAATAAGCAGTGATGACATTATTTTTCCATTAGTAAACTTAGAGACAAACATTGACAGAGATCACCAGCAGACTACAGAGATCACCAATAGACTTCAAGCATTATCGACGAACAACGAGCATACCCGACAGAACACAGAGGTCATGAAAAATGCTAAGTATAGAATCGACAAGCATCACCGGTGACTACAAGCATCACCGGTGACACAATTTTTAGAACAAACCAGATAGGAACAAAAAAGGCATACCCAAGGAAAAGTTCAAGAAAGGAACACCGACGACCAAGAAAATCAACCATCAAAACTGACATTCAGTTAAAGAACCCACAAATTGTGGATCTGATTTTTACACGACGAATAAAGCAATGTAATTCTATTTATAGAGTTTTTATTTGTTTCAAATCATAACTTGAGGGTCAATCAAGCTTTATGTAAATGTTTTAATGCGTCCTAATAGATCTAAAACATATCCAACTAAAGATCAAGGTCAATTTGTAAACCTTGGATCTAGAGTTAACTTGCGATGCATGAATCAAGAATTGAGCCTAATTTAGTATAAATAGATGTTCAAACTCAATTGTGAGTTATGAATTCATTTATTATTGATAGCCACGCACAGCATCTAAGGAGCAGAAGGCAGAATTCATGCAAAGGTTAGAAACAAAACACATCAGTTGTCAAGAACACACAGAGGCTACCGACGAGCAGATAAAGCTATTATTGAATCATGGAAGGATGATTACTTATATCTATGAAACTTAATAGGATCTGGTATCAGCAATTAGAGATTGAATACATCATCAGATCAAAGACTTATGTAGTTGCATTCTAACAAGTGCATCACATCTAAAATCCTTTTGTAGAAGGTGGACTTAACAGTTCTTTACAAATCTCTTAACAAAGTGCACACTTAATAGTGTTGCTAAAGCTTCAAACGAAGTAGATCTTAACAGGTCTCCACTGTAATACTCCTAATAGTGTAGGTCATCAAAAGTGACCAATTTTAAGCCTTAACCACCCCCTTCTTATCTGTAGATAGTGAATTCTTGTGGGTAACAATCCCCGCCACAGTTTTTACTTCCTAATAGGAGTTTTCTGCGATATCATATCTTGTGTCATGTGTTATCTATTTTCATGAATGTTTCTGTTATGGTTACATACTAAAGAATTTATGATATGATTGCATATACATAAAGAAAGATGAACAGTTAGATAAGATAATTTACAAACTGATGATTAAGGGTTAATGGGAAAACCAAGAAAAGTTTTAGAGGTACTGATTCAAACCTCCCCTCTCAGTACATTATATCAATATAATTCCAACAATTGGTATTAGAGCTAAGTCTCTCTCTTGAAAAGCTTAAAGACTTAAGAGAAAAGATCGTAGCAATGGACAAGTTCAGACTGGACATGACTATTGAGAATGAGCAGTTACAGATGCAAAAAAAATATGAGCAGTACAAGGAGGCAAGAATAAAAATAAGAAAATTTCTTGATGAAAGAAAGATTATGGCAACCAGGCTGAATAAGAAAGACTACAAAGAATTGGAAATAATAGATTACTTTGAAACAGCGGAATCATCAATGAGCAAAGCTTCAGACGCATCAGATGAAAAAATTAAAAGTCTACAAGGGATCAATCTACATCTGACAAATCAAATCAAGATGTAGCAAATTGGTCAAGAGACTCAAATAGTGAAAATGATTGATGTCATGAATGATGTAAGAAAAGCTAAAAATGAAAGAACACTAGCCATTGATGATAGGATGAAAATTGTAGAGAAGATATAAGAGAAAGAATCAGAGATTCAAAGACTCACTGAGCATCACCACGAGGTTACAAACCAGATAATTCTTATGAGTCAAGAAGCAAACAAATTAAATACAAAACTGATTGAAAGAATATAGATCATAGGTGACCTAGGAGAAGAGAACAAAAAATTGAAGCATGAAATCAAAGTACAAAATCAACACAATGAATTGATCAAAGAGGATGAAGATAGCAATAAAAGGATGGATGATTTTCTTGATGGAAAAAGAAGAGTCAACAACGACGCAGGATTAGGGTACAATGAGAATGGTGAATCGTCTAATCAACCAGATTAGAGGAATGATTTCAAAACCCCAAGATCCAAGAAGCTGTCATGCAATCACTGTGGAAAACCAGGTCACACCTCAAACATTTACAGAAGCAAAATGAAAGGTATTTCTCAAGCACAATCTACTTTTATTGGTAATTGTTATAAATGTCAAAAGAAGGGACACAAGGCACATGAGTGCAAATCCAAAGTGACAAATCCAAAGAGAAAAACCTAGATGGAGAAGTAATGTCCTACATGCAAGATGAATGGGCATACACATAAGGAATGCTGGAAAAGGAACAACAAGGCATAGACACCAAAGGAAACTGATAAAAGCTACAAACCAGCAAGAAAAGGTAACTCATATGTTTGGGACTATAATACATGGGTAAACTATACAACATGCAGAAGGTATGGTCATATTATTGCCAACTGTACGAGAAATTAGACCAAAAGGTCAAGAGGTTGGACCAATCCAGGTATGGCATGTTTACATTGTCATAAGGTTGGACATGCGATAAAAGATTTCAAAGACCGACTGACAGACACAAGTACACATCCCAATAGAAACACCATTGATGACATCAAGAGAATGAGAAACAAGATGTGGGTAAAAGCCACAAACACTGAAGGTGCTCAACTAAGCAATGCAAATGGTGCCACCTCATCCAATGGATTTCGTGACATCACAACATCCAACTATATTGCACAAGTAAGTATGGAACTGCATTATGTCAAGTTACATTATACATCGGTTCCATCATATATAGTCCATATTGTAATATTAGCATGAATAAAGATGCATTATATTGTTATTTGCTAAACTATTGAAAAAGCAACCATCAGTTCTTGGGCACAATCTGCATCGGTGAACACACACATAAAAGTTAGCAATACTTACCGGAATTAATCGGTCATTACAAAAGCTAAGTGTAAACCGATGGATATCGGTGAACATTGAATCAACAAAATCTATCTTCGCAACCTCACTGACAATCATCGGTGAAGTCTCCAAAATTGTTAGCTACCCCAACGTTCTAAACAGATACTCAAGATGTTATGAATGTTTTATCAACAAAAGCCGTCTTCATAAACTGACAAGTTGGTAAGCATTAATGACAACATAGGGAACAAAGAGTTTATAAAAGCTCGACGGGTAAACTCATTTTTATACCTGCGATTTTTGAGCAGAGTAGAGTGATTTAAGAGAAGATTGGAAAGTGACCCAATATAAATCATTGTGACATGAAGCATTCACATTCATAGGAAAGCACAAAGAATTTGTAAGTTATCATACTCACCGACCGCACTATTTTTATTTTTGAAAAGCCCTAAATTTTTGCAACGTGATGGCATTGACTTCTAGGGTTGAGAAAATTAAGGAAGATAAGAACAAACCCTTCAATCTTGTAAGTAGAGGCGCATGTCCTAAGCCTAAATATAAGTTACATCCTAAAATAGCTTCACAACCTAATGATTCTGGAGCATTCTCCTAAATCCCACCTAGGGTTTTACTGGTAGAGGACGTAAGGTCCTACATTCACAGCAAGATCTCAGAGATAGGAGATCTAGACCTTGATAACACCTATAGGGCACTGTGTGATGATGCTGGAAAGCTCAAAGAAGAGCATAAACACTTGGAAGTAAAGGGACTCACAAACGCACTGCATTTTCCCAAGGTTTTCAAAATGGAGTGGATAAAGATTGTTCTTAGCAGAGTCCACAACAAGGCTCTATGGCTAAAAAAGCCAAAGGTAATAACAAAGGATGTTATTCATGCGGTTACTGGTTATCCTACAACCGATAAAACATAGGCTCACAAACACCCATCTCTGGCAGAAGTTGAAAGACTAACTGGTGCAAAATTAGATAAGAGAGCACTAAAGGTGAACACCATTACCGACGTAGAGCTGAAGTTTGGCGCATGTGTTGTTGGATACAATCTATTCCAAGCAAGCCAAATGAACAACATATCTAGTACAACTATGAGCATAGCATACAAGATTATCAAAAAGGGGAAGAAGATGGATCTTGTAGAGATCCTATTACATCAATTTGAGGAGAACATGTGCACAATAAGGTCTTCAAGGACAAACACATGTAAGTTTGGTTCCCTCATAATGTGAATATTCTTTTAATTTGAAGAATACTTTCCTTCCATTGGAAAAGTTACATGGGACACAAGCAGACCCATTACCATTCAGATAGGTGAATTTATAGAATCACTAGGGACAGATTTTGAGAATGTTATGCATGAGTATTTCAAAAGCATGAAGGAATTAATACAAGTAAGAACTAGAATTCCTGGGAGTCTGATAGAGGAACACCGAGAAGAGATATGTTTCATGGTGGATACAAATTTCACTTACATACAAGCTGTACTTCCAAGGAAATCATGGATTTCAAAGTTGGATTACAAAATCAAAACAGGATTAGGAAATGAATGCATTCAGGCATTGTTAAATGAACCCATTGACAACAACCAATTAATATTTGGTACTTATGAAGAGGAAAAACTAAATATTAAGGAAAATCTTGTTGTAAAGAAGGCTGTAAAACAGTCAAAAAGAATGGTAAAGAATCTGAAAAAGAATTTGAAAATATTTTCTAAAGGAGAAGAAGAAGGTGAAGGTGAAGAGGAACAACAGAATAAGGATGGATGCACCAAGGATTAGCTTCCCATCGGTGATACAATAGAGCCAAATGAATCAGAGGAAGAGAATTCTGATTCACCACCTCCACCTTCACTTAAGAAATCTAGAATAAGAAGTCAAACAGCACAGGATGCAATTCCTTCTCCCATGGTAAAAGGGAAGGTGTACAAGAGGAAACCTAACACACAAAAGGAAAAACAACCAGCTAGGGCACCTGCCAAAAGAAGGAAATATGTTCAGACTAATGAGGATTTAGAGGATACAGCTATGGATGAACCTAACACTATGAAAGAAGCAAAGGTGACAGCAAAGGTTACATCACCCACTAAGGACATTAATGAAATCTGTAAGAACATTTCTGAAGCTACATCTGTTGCACATCCTAAGATTAGGGAATGGTTAAGATGGGATACTGAATAATAGAATAAGATTGAAGATGCACTTATTACTAAGATGTGCAGACACTATTATGTCTCACTACACTTCTCTAATTGTGATGTTCCACAAGAGATATAAGATAGAATTTCTTCTAGATTCACTTTTGCACTCCATGAGGAGAAGAGGATAAGAGAAAGAGTACTGGTTTCTCTTATGCCTCCTGAATCAACAAGAGAAGAAATCAATGAAGTCATGGAGAAATATACAAAAAGCTTCTCACCCAAGTTGAGATCTTATAAATTTATTAAAGAGAAACTTATAGAGCTTGAAGAAGAAACACATAAAATATGGAGTGAGATACTAAATCCTAATGAGGAAAGCAGTCATGAAAAGGAACCTATCACCAAAATTGATAACTCAACAGTTGAGTTAGACAATGAAGAGGTATAGATCACAGGCCAAAAACAAACTGATATTATATGAGGACTGGTCAAAAGATGGTAAAGATGATAAAGTACCAATAAGCCCCATTGACATAAATTTGGAGGATGAAGAAGTTACCAAAGAAGAACTGTCAATAAAAGGTAACTTAGATGTTGATATAAATGATGATTCATGGTTAGACAACATTGTCAATACCATTATAGGAAAAGACCCTGCAGTAGAGTTTCAAAAAGATGAAGACATCAATGCTACAAAGGGTAATACCGACAGACAGGACATAGCTATTGACACTGCAACAGTCAATACACCGACAAACATGAATATATTAATAGATGCTATTGTTAATAGTCTAGTCAAGATAAATCATCTAAGAAAGATGATGATATACCCAAGGATATGGGTATAAATGAAAACAAAGTTTCATCTAACACTCAAAAGGAAACAGATACAGAAATGAAAGATGCAACTGATGATCAGTAAGATGTATCAAAAGCTCAAAACAAAGGGGCAGATGACAAAACTGATGATACATTGAGAAAGGTTGAAGAACAAGATAAGAGTGAGGGAGTGAAGAAAAATGATGGTACAAAACTAATACAAGATTCATTTGTTGATACACCCAAGGCACATGAGGAGATGTCTTCACCAAACCGGCGGGTGGACAAAGAACACATACAAAAAGATGCCTCATCTTCTCGACACTCACCAACCAAGTCAACCCAATCTCATGCTTTGCAGATGGTGGTACATCAATCTTCCACCCAGCCAAAAAAGAAGAAGAAGAAAATAGTAAAGAAATACATCTTGGCTGTCACATTGGATGAAGTAATTGAAGTTCCAAACTGGGACATTACCATTTTGGACAGTGACAAACTTCAAGAGTTTGGAGTGCTATGTCAGAGAAAAGCCATACAAAAGAAAATGATACAAGAGCATAGTGAAACATTGGCACTTGAAAAAGCAAAAGAGATACTCCAACAACTTGTTCCTAAAGTGAAACTTGAAGAAAATGCTACATTAAAGGAACAAATTATTGTTCTTACCGACGCCATCATAGAGCAAGGGATAGATGCAGAACAAGCAATGGAAGAGCAAGCAGAAAATAAATATCAATTCAAGTTAATTGATAAAATCAGCCAAGAAGTGGCATTGAACAAGGTAAAGCTCTCTGAGCTCACTGATGAATTAGAGCCAATGATTGCTGAAGAAATCACCTTAGTTCAAAAGATGTGCACACTTGAGAAATTTGTAAAAGAGAATAGTGACAAACTAGAAGAAATAGATCATAATGTCACAACTAGTGCACAAAGACTACCCTCACATGTCGACAGCATAAAGGCACATCATGACATGGTCATAGAGGTGAATAGGTTAAGGAAAGAAATATGGGATGCTAAAACTCAACTCAGAGGTGAGATTACCGAACTACAGGCACACATTCTGCCTAACCTTACTATTTTACAGCAGCATATTTCTGATGCTAGAAATCTTATAGCAACCCCCGAGATGTTTTTAGTAGACAGCATCTATGATATACATGTAAGGATTTCACTGGAGCACATGGCTCTAGAAATGCTGAAGGAAAAAATGGGAAAAGATGATGGAGGATATCAAGTCCTCACATTCCCACCTTTTTGAAAAGTTGTAAGTACCTTTACCTTTAGAATCAAAAAAGGAGGAAAGGAAATGTATATAGTTATCTACAATATATATCAGAAAGAAAATGGAGGAAAAGAAAAATACATAAGGATATGTATATATACTTACACTTACCGGCATATACATAGGGGGAGTCATTCAAATGACTAAAAAAGGAGTATACATAGGTGTACATACTAATACACTCAGTATGTTGTAAATATCATGTTTTTGATACTAATGTCAAAGAGGGAGATTGATGACATTATTTTTCCATTAGTACACTTAGTGAAAAACATTGACAGAGATCACCGACAGACTACAGAGATCACTAATAGATTTCAAGCATTACCGATGAACATCGAGCATACCCGACAGAACATAGAGGTCATGAAAAATGCTAAGTATAGAATCGACAAGCATCACCAGCGACATATTTTTTGGAACAAACTAGACAGGAACAGAAAAGGCATACCCGATGACAAGTTCAAGAAAGGAACACCGACGACCAAGAAAACTGACTGTCAGAACCGACAGTTAGTTAAAGAACCCGCAAATTGTGGATCTAATTTTTACACGATGGATAAAGCAATGTAATTCTATTTATAGAGTTTTTATTTGTTTTAAATCATAACTTGAGGGTCAAGCAAGCTTTATGT
>MU223753.1:3155955-3168218 GCA_018584345.1 Thuja plicata
GATGAACAGTTAGATAAGATAATTTACAAACTGATGATTAAGGGTTAATGGGCTAACCAAGAAAAGTTTTAGAGGTACTGATTCACCCCTCCCCTCTCAGTACATTATCTCAATATAATTCCAACAAGTAGTCTATTTGATAAATGGAATTCCTTCATCTCGGTTGGAGTTTGGTCTTTTGGAAGAGGAATGGATGGAAAAGAGAGTCTCATATTCCCTCATCCGGGTATTTGGGTGTGAATCCTATGTTCATATCCCAAAGGAAAAGAGGACAAAGCTAGATTCAAAAACTCAGAAAGGCATCTTCGTGGGCTATGGAGAAGATCAAGATGGTTTTTACATATGGGATCTGGTGGCTAGGAAAATAATTCAAAGCAGATATGTAGTATTCAATGAGAAAATATTTCCAGCTCTTCAAAATCAAAATGAAAAAGCAACAGAGGATTATGTTCCAATTTCAATTTTTGAAAACAATACTATTTCTGGACCAATGTCTTCGCAAAGTAATCATAGTGGAGGAAAAATGTATCAGTTTATTTGAGCACCCTTTATACATCAATTTATGGATGAGAACGCCAATTATCAAGAGCCCAACAGTGAAAAAGACACCCTATTTATTCAGCATGATTCTCTGCAATCCAGACAGAGCGTGTCTCATACCCTACAAAGACATCAAACTTCCTTCATTTTGGAAAGAGGAAGTGCGCGGATTGAAGAAAATAGTCACAGAGTGACTCCATGCGGTTTTGAATAATTGGGAGTCACTGTCCCTGCCAATCAAAATTCCATACAATGGGGGGATGTGGCTTCCTCCCCTTTCCCATGCACAGATCTAGTGGAAGCTGCGCGAGTTACTCCTCCTCCCTCACGTGTAGAGAAGACAACCACTACGTGGGTTTCAAACACCTCACTACCCGAGATGGAGGGAGTGTCTCCTACATTGAGCAGAGAAGACACTACCATGTGCTCCTCTCCTTGGACTGTAGCTCTTGTGCCTTTGCAAATAGAACACAACCAACAGGCTTCAGCGCATGGAAATTATTATCAGCCCATGTCAGTGACAACACAAACAGAGGGCGTGCAAGGATTGATAGAGCATGGAAATAATTATCAACAAGAAGGAATCGATATTCATTGCTCTATCTCAGAAGTAATTAAAAGAAATTTTTAACAAGAAATTGGTTCAAACCAGAAAAATCAGACATTTAATTCAATTCCTTAATTAAGGAGATCTACCAGACAGAGAAAAATTCCATCAAAATTCTCTGATTATGAGCTCTTGTTCATAGAAGAAGCAGAGCCTTTGGCTTTAATCTCTGATCAAATAGAGCCAACAAATTTTAAAGTGGCAATGAAGGATAAAAATTCTAATAAATGGCAGGTTGCAATGCGAGAAGAAATGAATTCTTTGTTAAAAAACCAAACATGGGATTTGGTATCTCTTCCGCCTAATAAAAGAGTATTACGAAACAAGTGGGTTTAAAATTTGAAGGAGGAAGACAAAGGTCGATAGCAACTTCATGCGAGATTAGTTGTCAAAGGATATGCACAGCAGCAAGGTATCGACTTTGATGAAATTTTTTCTCCAGTAGTAAAGATGACTACCATCTGGGCGTTTTGGGCTTAGTTGTAGCTTGGGATCTTGAGCTTGAACAGTTGGATGTAAAGACAATGTTCTTACATGGAGATGTTGATGAAGAATTATATATGTTTCAGGCTGAAGGTTTTGTCAAAAAGGGCAAGGTGCATCTTTATTGCAGATTGAAGAGAAGTCTATATGGGCTCAAGCAAGCCCCAAGACAATGGTATTTCAAATTTGATCAATTTATGCTTGAGCATAATTTTATTCACTAGGAGGCTGATCCATATGAATATTTCAAATGATTACCTAATGGTGGATTTTTTATTCTTTTACTTTATGTAGATGACATGTTAGTTATAGGCACTAGCATGAAGCTTGTTCATGAACTTAAGAAATAGTTAGCTAGCAGATTTACCATGAAAGATTTGGGAGCAGCGAAAAGGATAGAAATAAGAGACATCTTTGGTTATCTCAAAAACAATACATTAACAAAGTATTGGATAGATTTTGGATATTGGAAGCTAAAGCGGTTCGCATTCCTTTGGATTCATGGAATGACTATTATTTAGGATAGAAATAAGAGACATCTTTGGTTATCTCAAAAACAATACATTAACAAAGTATTGGACAGATTTGGGATATTGGAAGCTAAACCGGTTCGCATTCCTTTAGCTTCTCATTTTCAACTGTCAGCTGAATTGTGTCCTAAAAACCAAGAATAAAAAGATTTTATACAAAACATCCCTTATACTTTTGTAGTTGGGAGTATTATGTATGCCATGATTTCCACTCATCCAGACATTTCTCATGCAGTGGGAGTAGTAAGTCAATATATGAGTAATCTGGGTAAACCTCATTGGGAGGCTATGAAATGGATCCTAAAGTACTTAAAAGGTACCTCTGATTTTGCCTTATGTTTTGGCAAGGATGAGGCATGTTTGCAAGTTTTGTGGATTCCGATCTTGGTGGTGACTTAGCTAAATGTAGATCCACTTCTCGTTATGTTTTCACCTTTACTGGGGCAGTGATAAGTTGGGGCTCTAAATTGCAACATTCAGTTGTTCAATCCTCTGTAGAAGCTGAATACATGGCTCTTTCTGATGGGGCCAAGGATTTGGTATGGTTGCAGCTTTTTTTCAAAGAATTGGGCTTGAAGCAAACAAATTTTGCTCTATTTTCTTAAAGTAGTAGTGCCATTTTTATGACTAAGCATCATACCTCATACCGTCGATCCAAACACATTGAGCTGCGCTATCACTATATTCGCTAATTGGTTGAAGAAGGCAAGATTCATGTGGAGAAGATTCATACGAAGGTGAATCTAGCTGATGCACTCACAAAGGTTTTTACTTGGAAGAAGTTCAAATTTTTCCAAACTTCTCTCGGCATTCTTTAGATATAATGACTGAAGGAAGCACGGGAGTCTTTGGTTACAACAACGTTGGTCTTCAAGTGGGAGATTGTTGGGATGTGAAGCCCAACGATTGCCTCTCATCCTTTCATATGTGTCCATTTGACTTCTTCATATCTGATGAAGAGTCTCCATTAATATATATACATTTCTATTGTTGTAATTGATTATTGATTTGAACAAGTTAATAAGAAGATTTCTCTGCAAGTGTGGATGTAGGCATATTTTCCGAGCCACGCTAAATCTCTATGTTTGTGTGGAATTCTGTATTTTGTTATTTTTTTGATTTCTTCAATTCTTTTCAAATTTCACATGCCTTTCACTAGCCACCATGCCTGTCATTTTCCAAATTTGCGGCATTGTTTCGGCTTTTCACAGTGTAAGACAATCACCAAAAAATTAGAACAATACGGTGGAAGTCTCCGCCATAATAATCCTATTGGCTTAAATATTATTATATTAGAAATTCATTAATGTTTAGGGGTATGGTTAAATTTTCTCACATTTTACTTTTCTATTTTATAGAAGGACTGTATTCACGTTTCATTAATTATTGGCTATATACTAACGTTTGAGATTATGTTATTTTTTTAAATAATTCTTTTTTTACAAAATACAAATGTTAATTAATTAAAATTTAGATTTTATGTATTTTGACTTTTCATTATTTKTTTATYSTATTTTAATTTTAATTTAGATTCAAAAATTATTTTAATTATTTATATCTATTTATATGAAAAAATAAATAATAATTAAATATTATTAGAATTAGTTTAATTTATAATTATTTATCTTATTACCCTATTGTAAATCAGTTATATTTTGAATTTTTATTTTATTTTATATAATAAAATAACTATCAAACTTAAAGCTTGAAGTTATAGAGAAACAAAGATAAAGACAAAGAAAGATAAACATATTTTGATTCATTGTTTTGTGCATCTTAGGATAACACATATCTAAATACTTCTTATAGAATTCTTGGTCCACTTTATCGATCATATAAATTTTGCAAGTCTCTTATTGTTGCATAAGGGGGGGACTCCAACTATAACACAACCCTTGTTTATACATAAATTAAAATGTTTTACTAGTTAGATACAATCCAGGTCAATAGCTAAGTTTGCCAAGAAATCCGCAATATTTTAGGCCTCACCAAAGCAATGAGAGGCATCACAATATTCATAGAAAGATAATTATTTAAGAATGTTATCTAAAAGATATTGAAGCTTCCAATTACTAACCTCTTTTAGAGTTAATGCATGAAAGAAAAACATTAAATCTCCTTCCATAATAATGTTAGGGTTTCATAGATCCGGAACAACATAAGAATAACAGTTATATGTAGAAAATAAAAGAAGAAAAATTAACACAGATAACAAAAAAATTTAACGTGGTTCACCCAAAAACCTGGGCTACATCCACCTACATAGCCGTCCAACCTTTCTTATTATCCATAAAAAAATGTACACCACCTTACAATGCATTATACATCTCAAACGCTTATAACATGCATTTTAGGGCAACCTCTAAAGTCGACCATTTTAGGGTTTTACAATGTCGGTCTTCTTTTTCCCACAAAAGCAAATCTCTTTCCCAACATGTCGCCACAATATCAACACCTACTACATGATCAGTCACCACAATATAAACAATCTCCCACTTGGAGAATGATTAGGCTCCAAACCAAACAATCTCCCACTAGTAGACTGGAACCAGACGACAATGTAGTATGTGCAACTCCCACTGGATAAAAGACCTTGCTGTGTATTAACCCCACGATCATCAGTCAAGAAGCCCAATAGAAGCTGAGCAAGAAACCAACTTCTCCTTGGGGACTGCCTTCGTGAACATGTCTGAAGGGTTGTCACTTGTGTGAATCTTTTCAAGCCATAATTGACCATCCTCCAAAATAGACCTTATAAAATGGTACCTAAGCTGTATGTGCTTTGTCCTTGAATTAAAAGAAGAATTCTTTGCAAGATGAATGACACTCTGGCTATCACTGTACAATGGGCGATCTTCCCACTTCTGACCCAATTCCTCCAGAAAATATTGTAACCAAATCATCTCCTTACTAGCTTCCATAGCAGCTACGTACTTATCTTTAGTAGTTGAAAGTGCATTAGCTTTCTGCAATCTAAAAATCCAACTGACTGCAGTACCCCCTATAGTGAAAACATACCCTGTAGTACTCCTTGTATCAATATATCCTTCCAGATCAGAGTCAACAAATCCACTCAAAGTAGAACTGGATCTTGTGAAACATAATGCCTTTGTAGTAGTTCCTCTCAAATATTGAAGAATCCATTTGACAACATTCCAATGTTCCATACCCAGATTTCTCATATACCTGCTGACAACTCCCAGTGCATGAGCAATATCTGGTCATGTGCATACCATTGCATACATCAGACTGCCAACAGCTGATGAATACAAGATGTTAGACATTTTATCTACCTCTTCCTGTGCCTTTGGGAACATTTCCTTAGTCAATTTGAAATGACTAGCCAAAGGTGTACTGACTACTTTTTCATCATGCATATTGAACCTTTTCAACACCTTCTTTATATACTCACTTTGGGACAAATTCAAAGTTCTATTTTTCCTGTCCCGTGTAATTCGCATACCAAGGATTTGCTTAGCAGCACACAAATCCTTCATAGAAAATGACCTTGCTAATTTCTATTTAAGCTCATTTATGTGTTTTATATTGGACCCAACAACAAGCATGTCATCAACATAGAGTAACAGGATAATGTAACTCCCGTTATCCAATCTCTTAAAATATACACAGTGATCAGAACGACATCTATGGTAACCTTGTTCAGCCATGAAACTGTAAAATTTTAAATACCATTGGCAGGGTGCCTTCTTTAGGCCATAAAAACTCTTCCTTAACCTGCACACCAAATTCTCCTTACCCTTGACCTCATATCCCTCTGGTTGCTGCATGTAAATTTCCTCCTTCAAATCTCCATGGAGAAAAGCTATTTTTACATATAGTTGTTCAAGATGCAAGTCATCTACAGCCACAAGACTTAGTACAGTTCTAATAGAAGTCATTTTTACAATAGGGGAGAATATTTCATCAAAATCTATACCCTTTTTCTATGCAAAACCTTTTACCACAAGTCTGGCCTTATACCTCTTCTTTCCTTCATCTTCCTCCTTTAGCTTATAAACCCATTTGTTAGGAAAGGCTCTTTTCCTTCAGGTAAAGGGACTAAGTCCCATGTCTTATTTTTCAAAAAGGATTCCATCTCCTCTTTCATACATAGCTTCCACTATTGTTTGGTATCCACCTATATTGCTTCTTCATATTCTTCTGGTTCACAAGAATGAGTCAATAAAATGGAATACAAAGAAGGAGAAAACCTTTCAAGAGGTCTACTTGACCTTGTAGAATGTCTAACACTTACAGGAGTTTTTTGAATAACCTTGTGTTTCTGAGCATCAGGTACCAGTGGTGTTCCTTTTTTAGGAGTATCATCTAACACCACATATTCTTGTCTGACCTGTTCATGCTTCTTTTCTTGCAACTGCTCTTTATACATGACCTTCTCATTTAATATAACATCTCTACTTCTAATTATGTTAAGATTTTAAAAATCCCATAACCGATAACCATAGTTATCTAATCCATATCCAATAAAGGTACATTTATGAGATTTATCATCAAGCTTGGTTCTATTTTCTTTATCAACATGGACAAAAGCTTCACAACCAAAAGTTTTCAGAAATGAATAATTTACCTTTTTACGAGTCCATGCTGCCTCTAGAATACCACCATCCAAAGGGGATGAAGGTCCTCTATTTATCAAATAGGCTATAGTGTTTACAACATCTGCCCATAAATGAAGGGGTATTCCAGCATGCAATCTAATGCTCCTTGCACGTTCCATAATTGTCTTATTCATTCTTTCTGACACACCATTTTCTTGTGGGGTTCTTGGAACTGTCTGTTACCTTTGAATTCTATTGATAGAATAGTAATCTTCAAAGGATGTGCTGTAATACTCACCTCCATTATCAGATCTGAGACACTTCAACTTATTTCATATTTCATTCTCAACCAAAGCTTTCCATTTCTTAAATGTTTCAAAAACATCACATTTTTGTTTCAGAAAAATATACCCATGTTTTCCTAGTTGAATCATATATATAAATAACATAATAATGAGAGCCACCAAGAGATGATACCTGAGTGAGTCCCCATACATCTGAATGAACTAGCTCTAACTTCTCACTCTTCTTTTCTTTCCCAACTTTGAGAAATCTGACTCTTTTTCATTTACCATTAACACAATTTTCACAGAACTCTAAATCGATATTTTCAGTCCTGGCAACAGATTTTTAGAGTGAAGGATTTTCATCCCTTTCTCACCCATATTCCCAAGCCTATGGTGCCACATTTTTGAATCTGTTCCTACAACATCTATATTAGCTTTCCCTGCATTAACATTATCAGTAGAAACTAAGGTAGAATAAGTGCTACCAGTACACAGATATAATGTGCCTATCTTCAAACCTTTAGCTACTACTAATGAACCTTTAGTGACCTTCTAGACATTGTCTATAAACATGAATATGCAGCCTTCACTATCCAGTTGTCCTGCAAAAATTAAATTTCTTCTTAAATTAGGGACATGCCTTACCTCCTGTAGTACCCAGTCATTTCCGTTTGGCAACTTGATCTTTATTTCCCCTTTCCCAACAATAGGACAGGGCTCATCATCACCCAAATATACCTGTCCAAAATCACCTTGAACATAATCTTGAAAATATTTTCTATGAGATGTAGCATGGAATGAAGCCCCATAATCAATTACCCATGAATCATTAACATTATCGAAACATAATATTAAAGCATCTTATAAAGTATTACTTGTAAAATTAGCATCCTTACTCTTATCTCCATTTCCATCTCCTGGTTTGTTTTTCTAAGACCAACAGTCTTTCTTCAGGTGACTAGGCTTTCCACAATACCAGCAATATTTATTTTCTTTATATTGAGAACGTCCTCTATTTGACTTCCCTTGTGACTTTCCATGTGAAGGGCCTTTTCCTCTTTCACTTGTTCTTCCTCTGTTCTCCATGTTTAAAGAGGAACCTGATGAGCTTGAAGTTTCACCTGTTCTTTTCCATCACATTTCCTCACTTAGGATAACACCAACAACTTCATCATATTTCAAAGTATTTGAACTAGAGAAAGAGTTGCTTACAGCCATAACGAAACTATTCCATCTTTCTGGAAAAGAACATAAAAGTAAGAGAGCCCTAACCTCTTCATCGAATACAATTTTTAAGGATGAAAATTGAATGGTGATGGTATTAAATTCATTTAAATGATTTGATACAGATCCTTCCTCACCCATTTTCATATTAAGCAAATGCTTCATAAGAAATTCCTTATTCGAAGCTGAGGGTTTCTCGTGTAACTTAGCCAATGTCTCCATCAGCTCTATAGTCATTGTTTCCTTTGATATGTTGAATGTTACAGATGGTGCAAGGCAAAATTTAATAGATACCATTTCCTTCCTATCCAAGACCTCCTAGTCCTCTGCTGACATAGTTCCCTGTTTCTTGATTTTTCCTTCTACTGGCTTCCATAGGTCCTTTTGATATAGATAATCTTCCATATGCATTTTCCACAACTGAAAATTCTGGCCATTGAATTTTTCAATCTTGAATTTGGAATCCTCCATTGCTCCCACTCAAATATAAAAGTTGTGTCAATCTGCAGCAACAAACCTTCCTCTGATACCAATTGTTAGGGTTTGACAGATCTAGAACAATATAAGAATAATAGTTATATGCAGAAAACAAAAGAAGAATAAAACTTAGCATAGATAACAAACAGATTTAACGTGGTTCACCCAAAAAACTGGGCTAAATCCACCTACATAGCCGTCCAACCTTTCTTATTATCTAGAAAATACATACACCACCTCAAAATGCATTATACATTTCAAACGCTTATAACATGCATTTTAGGGCAACCTCTAAAATTGACCATTTTAGGGTTTTACAATGTCGGTCTTCTTTTTACCAAAAAAGAAAATCTCTTTCCAGACATGTCACCACAATATCAACACCTACTACATGATCAGTCACCACAATATCAACAATCTCCCACTTGGAGACTGATTAGGCTCTACACCAAACAATCTCCTACTTGGAGACTGGAACTAGACGACAATGTAGTATGTGAAACTCCCACTAGATAAAAGATGTTGTTGTGTATTAACCCCATGATCATTAGTCAAGAAGCCCAATAGAAGCTAAGAAAGAAACCAACTTCTCCTTGGGGACTTCCTTCGTGAACATGTCTATAGGATTGTCACTTGTGTGAATATTTTCAAGCCGTAATTGGCCATCCTCCAAAATAGACCTTATAAAATGGTACCTAAGATGTATGTGCTTTTTCCTTGAATGAAAAGAAGAATTATTTGCAAGATGAATGACACTCTAGCTATCATGTACAATGGATAATATTCCTTCTTCTGACCTAATTCCTCCAGAAAACATTGTAACCAAATCATCTCCTTGCTAGCTTCTGTAGGAGCTACATACTCAGCTTCAATAGTTGAACGTGCATTAACTTTTTGCAATATAGAAATTCAACTGACTGCAGTACCTCCTATAGTGAAAACATACCCTATAGTACTCCTTGTATCAATATCTCCTGCTAGATCATAGTCAACAAATCCACTCAGAGCAAAATTGGATCCTGTGAAACATAATGCCTTTGTATTAGTTCCTCTCAAATATCGAAGAATCCATTTGACAACATTCCAATGTTCCATACCTAGATTTCTCATATACCTACTGACAACTCCCACTACATGAGCACTATCTGGTCATGTGCATACCATTGCATACATCAGACTGCCAACAACTAATGAATACAAGATGTGTGACATTTTCTCTACCTCTTCCTGTGCGTTTGGGCATATTTCCTTAGTCAATTTGAAATGACTAGCCAAAGGTGTACTACCAGACATGTCACAACAATATCAACACCTACTACATGATTAGTTGCCACAATATCAACAAATAATTTTCTTAATATTAAGTCTAATAAGAAGATAAAGACTTAGAGATAATGCTTCTAGTTTGGATTTATTAGTTGTACCCATTGAAACCTTCTTACATGTAGTCACAACCACCTTACTGTTATGATCAGGGATAAGGATACCGACACTAAATGAGTCTGAATTCCCTCCAGATGTAATGTCCTGCCAAGGAACCCTTGACACAAGGACAAAATTCATCAATTATGCATCTTGTTTTATAAAAGTGTTAATTTTATTGTAATTATGGTCAAAATCCACAAGCCCACATAGATATTACAAAGGTTGTGATTATCTTTGTTATTATTGTTGTGAGATAATATATTTATATTATTATGTGATAATATAATTATATTACATAATAATTATTATTATGAGATAATATGATTATATTCTTGTAATATAATAAAATATAATTAGTTGCTTATTAATAATATAATATAATTATGCTGGTAATATAATTATATTATATTATACTAAGTCAATTATATGTCTTGATAAGACACATCCCTTAGTGAAAGGGTATTATCCTTTTATAAAAAGAGATGTGCAATCTCTTATTCAATAAGAGATGTGCAATATATTATTGAATAAAGGCCTAAAATAATAAATGAATACAATGGCACAGAGAGCTAGAGGAGACAATTGTGTCACTGGTTGGGAAGACAATGAAATTGTCTATGATTAATCGAGCATCAAAAATTTTAACATGTTATCCGGTCAGATCAATCTTAGGGATATTTATAGTGTTAAACAGACTGTGTATAGGTTCGTGTTGGAATAATTCGTTGACTGTATATAGATTATAGTGGAAAAAGATGTCGATAATGATATTACTAAAAGCACAGGTCCCAGGTTATGCTTATCGTAAATAGAGCTCCTGAGAAATTCTCCAACTCAGACCATGATGATCCAGTACTTAGATGCCACAAGAATACTTGTGATGGCCAATCCAGAGAACGTAGAACACATTGAAGACCCGATTCAAAAACTACCCAAAAGGAAAGATCTTTCATGAGATTATGAACAATTTATTGGGCAACGACATCTTCAACGCGGATGGAGAGGCGTGGAGAATCTAGAGAAAGACAATGAGCTACAAATTCAATACCACGTCTCTGAGAAATTTCATCCTGGATTGCGGGCAATCAGAGACCAGAGATCGTTTGGTTACCATGCATGAACAAGCCTATAAAAGAGGGACTTTTGTCGATCTACAAGATATTCTACGTTGAATTTCATTCGACAACATTTGCAAAGTGACGCTCGGGAATGACCCAAATTTACTCGATCTCAACCTTCGAAAGATCAGAATTTATAGACATCATAGATGGCGCCCTCTAGCTGAGTTCAAAAAGAGAAAGGGTTGTGTCATAACCCTTCATATTTTACTCCTGCATTTGAGGAATTCAAACAAAAATCTAGTTTTGAACCAAGTCAAGAACTATCAGTTAACAAAACGTGGCTTTAATTGAACGGTTAAATTTTTTTAATGAACTCTATCTCTAAGTATGCGTTGGCATGAGGGACTCGTAACTGGAGATAGAGGATTTATTATGGGACATGAGGTGGGAGTATGAGGGGAGGTGACGAGCCAAGAATTTAAGAGAACTTCCACTACGAGTCCCAAGTCACGCGACATGGAAAGAGGAATCCACAGGGAACCGTTGGAGAAGGGGGTTTAAGGGGAGGAAAGAATTGTAAGATGAGGGGTATTATTATTCTTCTTTGAAAGGGGGAAAGGAGGATTTTTGGCGATAGTGGAGGTGGATATAGGGAAGTAAGATAGGTGGACGTAAAAAAATATATAAAGCAGAGCATAGAAAGGGTCTTGAAAACTGGTCGCCTGGGAAAATGATTCAGTCCGGGCAGTATTCTTTAACTCCAGGTTTTTCTCTCATTTTTCTCATTTTTCTTCCAATGATGTAGAATTAAATGTATGTAAATGATATTATTGTTATTATATGTGTTCTTTCAAGCTTGCTTTGTTTGGCATCTAATTTTGGTGTAGTCTTAGGAAAATGTTCTTTCTCTTAACACTACAACATTTGAGACAATTTTTCGACGGCTATGTGTCGCTTTTCCGACACTGTTCCGTCGGCCAAACGATAGAGACCAGTGTTGCAATTTTGGTGTCAGAAACACTGATGGATGTACTGTCTATCATTATTACGATGGTCTAAACCATCACAAT
>MU223753.1:3177811-3194284 GCA_018584345.1 Thuja plicata
TATATATATATACATATACATATATATATATACATATATAAAAGGAAGAAAAATGTAACCTCCAAAAAATCAAACCAGCTTCTCGACAGAGCAGAGAAATCCTGGCACGAATCCAATGAGTCGATGCCTACATAAAGTTGACAAATTGGTCAAACTTAACAATAAAATGATCATTTCCTCCAATAGGTTTTTGGAGCGAAATCCAATTCCCAAATTCAAAAGTGGAAAAAATGACTTCCTTTTGAGAATATAAATTAACTTTTTCTCTTAAGCTAAAATGGGCTAAAATAAAACACTTAGATTAAAGTAAAAAAAATTCCCCCAAAACCCTAATTGATTAAATTAATCAAATCCAATTAAATGGAATGCAACTACGACCAATTATTTGGTAAATATATAAAATAACTGTTAAGCATAAAAATCAACATGTAATTTAAATCACATAACCATGTAACACCTATCGATACCAGACTATACACAAACATTCACTAGTCTAATAAAAATATGAAACGTCAATCTAGACTTTACCCACACAGTAACTGGAGGTATAATACTGAAATTAAAGATACATTATCCATACAGGGATGATATTGGCTACATGTTTAAATAGCCAATGTAACTATCTCATTTGCCACTATTGGGGATAAGACACACTCATACCTATAGAATCAAGTGGAGGCAATGTACAATACCCATGATCACTAAAACACTTGCACATCAAGTATATCTACTCATGTGATAAATAGCTTAAGCACATACATAATAGTAAAAAATTGAAACTAATGAAAGGATGTTTTAACAACATAATCATTCTTACATGTATTCAAATGTTACAAATCCATTCCTTTCATATTTAATCCTCAATAAACATCATAAACAATCATTTCATTTTAATCAAATCATTTAAATAACATTTTATTGTATTTAGAGCATATATTAATTAAAACTTGAATTAGATAATAACCAAGCATGGAAAACAACAATCTCATAGTGAGCATTGACATATTCATCAATGAATTAGTATTAACATCTCAATAGCAACTGACACAAAAATCATTGACTCTCATGCAACCACATAAAGATCAATATAGCCAAATATCCTCAAATAAAACATAAACCAGATATCATTATATAACATCATGTCACATCACATAGAGTCATCATGCATATATGATCATCACTAAATCACAAGTAATCTACCATAGACATCCATAGTGATATCAATATGATCATTACTGAATCACAAGTAATCTACCATTTACATCTAGAATGTTTACCTTTTTTTCCCTCCTTTTCTTACTTTTCCCTCCTCACATTATTCATCTTGAGAATTTTCTAAGATATTTCTATGGTCTAATGGTAGATCTACAAATAAAATACATGTTGTTAATTAGGATTTTTTTTGCAATATGGGTGACGTGAGGTTAAAATATCTATTCTCATAGGGCTTTTCTCTCATTCTAAATGGGTTATTAAAGCTCTTGATGGTTGGACTTAGTCTTGTTGATTTCTTTTTTTTGTAAATTCAGTAATCATGTTAGGAGCATTATGGTCTTTAGGTCCATAGAGAAAGGATGGGAGAAATATAGGAGATGTATAATTGAATTGGATGTCAAGATATGATTAATGATAATAGTTTTCTCTTTAGTTATATATGGTAGTCTATTGAACTAAATAAAAAATAATTTTCTCTTTATAGATAATTTTCTTCCCTTATATAATTTAAGAAAGAAACTAAATATTTTTCTCATATGCTAAATTAGAAGAGAATTATTGGATAAGATTTTCTTAAGACTAGTTTTAACACTTTTTATAATCTATAAAAAATTTATGAACTATAAGTATTACTTCTTTGGAGATGAATCATCTAGTATTGGAAAGAATTTATTATCTTACTTTCTAAAATAACTTGTCCTAGTCATGTGGAAAGATATGGTTGGATGGTAATATTTAGAATATGCATTCAACAAACCAAGGGGTTTAACTTAGTTGGTTGAAGCAATGAATTTTCATTTTGGAGACTCTGGTTCAAATCCCAAGAGGGGCATATTCGTGGAATTCTAAGTTGAGACTCTTGATCTTCCATTGGTTGTATTTGTCTCATTGTAAAATGTGGATTTATAAGATGTGACTCTTGGTCTTCCATTCATTGTTTCTAGTGTGGCTACTCATAAGGAGCTCATATTTGTCTTAGTTTGATGGTTGAATAAAAAGTTAGTAATTCTCGAATGAGCATAATATTTATAAAATATCTATAATATAAAAAATATGTATTCAACATGATTTATAATATTGATAAATTAGAATATCATTTTAACTCCTACCAGGGGGTAAATGATATAAAATCTAGATAGTTCACCAAGTTTGATAATATTTGGTCAATTTTTATAGTGCCCAAAATATCTTATTTTTAAGATGGTTTCTTATTAAAAAATTCTTTTCGGTGACTTTATTAGTTTTAAGAATACATTATTTCTTGTGTGTGGACTACATGAATCTTTGAACTATATATTTTTTATATTATGAAAATTTATTAGGAATTATTTCCTACACATTTGTGTGGGCTAGTATTCCTTCTATTTCATGGTTTGATGGCTTGTTTCCTAGTATTGAATTCTCTCTCAAAAGATTCTTTATTTATTTAATAAATTCAAATTGGTCTTGTTAACTAAAATCTTATGTTTTAGGCTTGGGGTCTGGCTCGATCAGGGAGAGGTTTCTGTGGTAAAGCATAAAGTCATGAGGCCTACTCTTTCCCTAGCCCATGTGTAATTGGACTACGTGTTACACCACTGTCACTGGCCACACAAAAAAAATTAACTAGGCATACTACAATTTATACGGGGTTACTTGATTCCTATAGTCTAAACAAGAAAAATAATCTTATGTCTTCTTTACATTAACAAAATTTTGTATCTTTTGTAAGGTAAAAGTGGGGTAGTTTCTAAGTTCTGAAGAGAGGTGGATAAAGATCTTACAAATAATTATAAACAGATGACTATAGTTTGTGTTTTCGATCTTCAAGACAATGATAAAGTGCCTATATCTACCTTTCTAGAATTGTGGGTAATGAAGATCTTCATGTATATAGGTGTTAACCTAATTGATAACACTTGAGAAAAATAAGAAGGGTAGTTTAAATTAGATTTTATCATCAAGTAGGGATTTTATATGGGATATGCTTATGTGGGCTCCTTGTTACTATGGTAGTCCTTTTTGATGCATTACAATGGAGTATATAATTTAGCATAGTTTGCTCTTTATGTACCTTTGCTAAATTATAATATAACAATGGTTGGTTAAGCCTAGGTAATGATTTTTATAATTATGTTAGACATTATACATTTTTGTGCTGACTAATGCTCTTTGATTCATATTTAAAAATATATTTATATTAAAAAATATTTATTGTGTATATATTATAAGCCCTAATTCATTCTAAAATTAAATGCTACACAATAAAATGAAACATAATGGAAATGGGTGGTTAGATTTTCAAATGAAGAATGATTTCATTCATTAAAAATTCTTTGATTTGGCTACTACCTATTCTAAGAATGACATCTCTCTATATTTTTTTAATTCTTAAATTGGTTCTTTTCTGGGATTGGATCTAAAATTACATGTATCATTTATAGTTATGGATTTATCTGAACTATGTATAAACTAAATCATCCTTTGTGTGATTCTCCACTCCTTTTCTCGCATTATTAATTGATTAAATTTTTCTTCTCATTGTAGATGTCTAAGACTAGTGATATTGAGAAACACCTTTAGTAAATTATCATTAATATTAGAAGAGGACATGTTGTATTAGTTAAAATTATTGAAAAATTAAGTAAAAATTTGTCATACTCTTGAAGAATACACACGCTTGTAGGATAATTATGAAGATCTAGATTTTGTTACTACATAAATTAAAGAGTTTGCCTCCCTTAATGTAAATACTATGTGTGTGTTTCTTCAAAGATAAGAAGATATGACATGAATGTAATTGAATGCACTTAAATAATTTAGCATATACAACTAAATCACGCAAATAAATACTTGGTCAACCCAAGAACAAAAAATAGTGTGCCAAAATTGACAAACATTTGAATTTAATTTCTAAATAGTCAATGATTAAGTCCACAACAGTGGAAATTACCTTGGATATGCAAATTGTCAAATCTAGATGGATACCACTTATGTCCAGGATGATGTACAAACAAATTTAATAAAAATTCTTGAATGATTATATTAGATTTTAATGTATAAAACTAAAATAAGAGCTAAATGATTGGGGTTAACAATACACAATATTATGTCATTTTATAATATATACATGTTATATTACATTCTCTCAAAATAACCATAAAATATATTAAACTTACCAAAAATATACAAACTTTACTATTACAATAAGTTTTAAATTAAAAAAATAATAATTTATATTATAAAATGTTAGCATTGTATAATTGAAATAACTGAAACTAACAATTTTAAATGTGCAATAAATAATGTCACAAAATTCTATATATTATAAGTATCGCAATCTAAACATTATTGGATCTCCTCACAATATACTATCTACTACAAAATACAACACATAGAAAGTATTATTATCTAGTTGGCTAGCAAACAAAATAACAATATTTACATAGACCTAGGAAGTAGATGTAGACGAACCTTCATTGTTCTGTGAACCATCCATATTTATACCTCTTGTATTGTCAAGAAAAGGTGAGATGTCTATTGGTAATTGAGTATTAGGGGTACCAAGAAATGCACCTCTAATTGTATTTAATCAATCAACTATCTCAGTCATATCTGGTCATTCTTGAGGTGACTCCCTTGTGCAAAACAACCCAACTTGTATAAATTGGGTAAGGCACTCTATTACTCTTGATGTCTCTGATTCATGAGCATCTTTAAGAAACAAAGTATCCACCACATCTGATATTGTATTTGGAAACTACATTTCTATCCATTTTTGTATATTGAGTACTTCAGTGAACATATCATCTATTGATCTTCTCCTTGTGAACAAATCTAGAATTAAAATTCCACAACTATATACATCTCCTTTTGTAGTAATATTTTTGCGTGTTCCATACTCTATAAGAACAAATAAACATGGATCAAAGACTCTTAAGTCATTTGAAGCATTTGATAGTTTATAAGATAAAGAAAACCAACAAAATGCATAATGCAATAATGAGAAATCTATACCTGGTGCAATATAGCCAATAGATCCTTTAAGTGCATTTGTAGAAGTCAAAGAATCTATAGAATTGCCAAAAATAATATTGTAAAGGCCAAAATCTTCTATGTATGAATTCATGTCATCTCCTAGTAGGACATTGTTGGGGTTTAGGTCACAGTGAATCACTTGAACAAAGCAATAGTGATGAAGATATGTCATTCCCTCTGGTATCTCTATTGCTATCCTTATACGATCACTCAAATTTAATCTGCATCTACCACCTTCTATATGATATAGCCATCTCTCTAAACTTTCATTTGACATGAAAGGAACAATTAAGGCTTTAAAATATAGGTTGGAGCAGGCTGAAATGATTTTAAATGCATTGCGACGTCGAACTCTCTTTAATACATTGCATTCTCTACTGAAACTTTGGTGAGCATGTTCATCTTGCAAATTGAGAACTTTAACAATAATTTTTGTACCATTCTTTAGAATCCCTTTATAAACTGACCCAAAACTACCAATTCCTAAGACATTTTTATCACTAAATCCACCAGTTGCATCTACAAGTTCTTCATATGAAATTTTTGGAGGCCATACTTTGAGAGCAGGGGTATTGGAACGTTTGTATAATATATAGGAAAACACTACCAATAGAAGAGACATAATCAAAATTGCAAATCCTACTACAACATGAATAATCACATTTTTGGAGACTGGTGGTTGTTTGTGATTATAATTTGAGCATGGCGACAAGTTTATCCATCCGCCAATAGTCTGGAGAGGACTGAGATCAAATTTCAACACAAGGAGAGATCTTCTTGTGATTTTTGTATTTCAGTCAGTCAATCCTCAAAACTTCAAATATGTAAAAAGGATTTTCTTCTACCATCATATTTTTATGCTAAAGGGCTTGATTTAAGAGATCGATGGTGTGGAGTTTCATAAGATGATACAAATGATTCAGAGCGTTCATTTTCATCAAAAAAGATTTGTCCTTATCGTCAAAGCCCCACACGACTCAGCCAGAAAATAGTATCTGCCAGCTCATCTATGATTGTTCTTCAATTTTATTTACGTATTTGATTTAAGAGATGTAGGTCCCCTTATATTTTCATTTATTTGCATTATTAGTACTTTCCTGTTAGACAAAACATGATTGTAAGGAAATTTTCTCTATTTATTATTAAAATGTATGGACATCAATTAGAAATAAGTATAAAATTCAGATAAATTTTTCTATTTCTTTTCATATTGATTGGATAATTTTTACATAATTTGTTTGAGGTCTTATGCACCCTTTTTTGTTGAAAGAAGTGCTCACAAGAATTTTTGGCTATCATTTTCTAGGATAATGAACTTTGATGTCCTATAAACTTTAAAATATACTCCATTTTGACATACTCCATAAATTTTCCCACTTAATAGTCGTGCATAATGCATAGTTAATATGGGATGTCTCCCAAGAGACAATGTATATCACCGGGCTATATCGGAATGTTATTTCGCTTCTATTCATGAAGTTAGGGGAGTTTTTTCAAAACACTTGGTTAAAAATGAAATGTTTTATAAGTATTATGGTATTATAAGTATTATGAGCATAATCTCCTTCACTCCTACCAAAACCTTACCTAACTTTGCATCCTATGCAATTTTCTATAGTGGGTTCTCATGAGATGTTCATAAATGACATTTTCTCATCATTTGTTCAATCAATCAACCATCTCCATTCACCATAACCTCTTGTGTTTGCATGCACATTCCACCACAAGTACAAGATCTTGATTGATAGGAGGACAAGGGAATCAAGCATTTCATGAATAGTTTTGGTTGGAGTCGTATGATTGGTTCTTACTGGAATTTTCTTCCACAAAAGACAAAACTCATTTATTTTGCACAAGTGACAATAACTGAAGGGAAGGCAGAAGATGAGGTGCACATCCTTCTATCTATTCTTTTTCCAGCAAAGCCCAGACACTTGCTAAGAAAACACGCTATACTTGTCCTAATATTCTTCATTGCTTAAATTTTATTTTGTTTGGGAGAAGATTAATTAGATCATTAGGGTAGCCCACATGCTTGTTAATTAATTCCATCCACCTAGGGAAGTCTGGTGGAATTTGGTTACCGAAGAGGTTACAAAAAAATTCGGCTACCATGGTGCCCACCCAAGCACCAAGGTCAACTGTGTCCCACTTTTTGGCCAACTTTGACACTGAAATGAACATTCTGAAAAAAAAACTTTGCTTTCGGACATCTATTACTTCTTAAAACCATTAAGAGTTTGAAGATGATGTAAACTAGTGAATTTTAGCATTTTTTTTTCTAGTTTATAAATATATATTTTTAAAAAAAATTGGAATTTATTTGTATCTATTTTTCCTTCTCTTTCAAAAATTATTTTTTGTAGAAAATTAGGATTTTTCAGGAGTGACACTCACTTTGATCAACATAACATTTTTTATAAAATTGATAAGAACGTAATTATTTTGAATTTAGGTTTTTAACACAAATATCTAGGGAATCCATTTGGTTTCATTCAATTTGGTTGAATATTTAATAGTTTATTGAGTTATGAAGTGATATTAATTATAATCTGGACATAGGTTCACTTTGATCGCTCTAACTCTATCTCTATATATCAAAATTCATTTATTATTTTTTTGATAGAAAGGTAACATAAATACCTATTTCCTAGATATTTTTCATAATTTAGTTTCCCTAATTTTCTATTTTTTCAGAAGTGTCGAACAGAGAAGTTGCTAAATGGTCAGACAACCTATGTTTAGTAAAAGTTAAAAAGAAAAGTCTCAATTAACTCAATATACATAACTCATAATCATTGGAAAGCTTTCTCAGAGTACTATCATCCTATATTTGGGTTTTTCAAATGAATCTATTTGATCCCACAAAAATTTAATGTCAAAGCAATTTTTTGTTAGAATTTTGATGGGTTCAAAGGAGACTCAATTATAGGTGTGAGTGAGGAGTAGAGAGCTTATACCAAAGGGATTTTGATCCAAGAGGCTTTTATCTAGCCATTTTGAATTTACTCCTTAAAATGGGACCTCTCAAGGCTTAAATCATCATATTTTCTTGAAAATGTGCAATTTCAGCAAAAATCAGGATGTTCAAAAAAGTGGGACACACTATTGTGGGACCACCCACCACCCAATTATTTGTCACTCAAATTTCATTTATTCTACTATAATCATATTTAATTTTTTATTATTATTTGAAAATCTCTCTCTGTCTCTCTCTCTCTCTCTCTCTCTCTCTCATGTATGTACCCTAAACTTTGTACCTTTGATCTTGCTTCCTAAACATATGTAGAAAGGGAGAGGGAGAGATAGAGAGGTGATGTGAGAAAGAAGATGAGGACACAAGGGCGAGGGGAGGTCTAGAAGGAGGGATAGAACTAGAGAGGGGGTTAAATAGAGAAGGGGTAGATAGAGAGGGGGATAGATATGGGGGTAAAGAGGGATGAGAGATATAATTATTAAAAAATATTTTATTTTAGGAGTAGTTATAAAATTATAGTTAGTGTTAGGATTAAAAAAGTAAACCTAATTTAATGCAAATATTAGCATTCATTTGGTTTAGTGGTTAGTTAGGGTTGGGGTTAGTATTCAATTTAGTTTGGTATTAGGATTAGAGTTTCATTTTATTTGGTGTTCAATTGTGTTTCAAGTTAGGATTTAATTTTTTATAGTGCAAGCTTTAATATTCAATTATATTTAGGGTTATAGTATATTTATGTTTTGCTTTAAGGTTATGATATAGTTTAGTTTATGGTAAATGTTAATTTAGGTTTAGTATTTAATTAGTTTTATATTTAGGGTTCAATTTGGTATAGTGTTAAGGTTATGGTTAAATTTAGTTTAGAGTTGTAGTATTGGCATTCAATCTCTCATTATATTTAGTTGAATTTGGTTTATATTTATAGCACTAGTTGCTAACATCTCATGTCATGTGAGGGATATTTGATAATACCTCTGGTTATCGGCCATCAACCCTTATTTTAGTGATCACCCCACTTCCTTGTAGGTGTTGTTAAGGCCTTAAAATATCACCCCAACTCAGGGATTAAGGCGTAATAATATCTCGTGGTAACAATGGAAACCTTCTTGAGTTGTGGATGCCTCTGATTAGGAGGAAGGAAACTCCAGATTCTAGGCCAGTTCCTATTGGATTTGGTATATTCCTTATGATTGATTCTCTGATTGGGAAAAGGGAAAAAGGATAAATTGGAAATGGAATAAATAAAATGGGTTGATACACCAAACTGCATTCAGACTAATCAAAACTTGAAACAAGGATCAACATAACACATGCAATTGAGATTTGCAATAGACATTCAATTTTCAACGTATAGGTTGACCTAAAGATCTCACTATGAGGGTTTGCACCACAAACAATGATCTGCCAACAGACATACAAATTTTTCCAAAAGGTTATATTTTGATAACTTATAGAAGGAATTGGATTAATTCACTAATCTATGCTATTGTTACCCTAATTTTTTACATATGGGATAGTAATCAAGAACAATAAAAAATTGCATGAAGGTACATCTCTTTGACATTACTATTCAGCTAATGAAGATGAAATACATTGCTATTACATTCATATTATCAGATTACATTATACTCTAAGTATTGATCCAATTCACATTTTTAAAATTATAATTGATCATTACATTATGCATTAAAACTGAATGTAGTAAACATGTGTTCCTTTCATGTTACATATTTCTTATTGAAACATAGAGGACATATGAAAAAAAAATTAAGAGAGAAGCATGATGAGGTTTAGGGGTCCATGCATTTCCTTTAAGAGGTTTTCTGCTTTCTCGAGCTTATTGGCTACATTACCTGAGTCTTCATGTCCTTGGGCTTGTCTCTATTTTTCCTGCGTCCTAGGTCTTCTTTTGGTCCTGTATCCTGCATCATGGAGAAAAATATGTTAGATCAAAATTGGATATAAGAAATAAATGAAAACTTAAAAGCATCATACATCAATCAAACTTCCAGAATACCATAGTTACCAAAAACATGTTTTCAATGGAAATATATGCATTTGCATCAACGTGATAATAGCATCAAAGAGACATAACTTTTTGAAATCCTTTACTATATCTGAAAAATGCAATGAATAAGAGAATCATGATTGGTCACATTATCCTGAATTACTATAGTTTGTGGGTGACCATTACTTTGATTATCCAAACACTATAGGAATCCAGAACAATGTAGCTATCTATTATCCCCTTTCCCATAACAAGTATCATGAAAACAGTATTATCTTGCAAAAGTGGAATAGTTGTGGCAATGTAATGTTTAAACTTGCTTAAAATAGATAATAGAGGTAATGCTTTTTGAGAGTGTCACGAGCCCATGCTCGAACCTCGTGAACATGTAAAAATGTTCAAACTGTGCAAGCAATGAGAGAAATCAAAACAAGGTGCAAGACAAGTTATGTGTGTGTGCAGGAGAGAAAGATATGTGTAGAAAAGGAAATGAATGATTACTTGCAATCAAATAAAAAGTTCATACAATATTGGCATAAGACAAGTACTTCATCTTAAATGTTTTTATGGACACTAGTGTGTTCGAATGTTAGGGAAAAAGAACACAGTGGCATCCATGTTTGCAGAAGGAAGAGAAAATGCATGTTCAAACAGTGGTATCTTTTGTTAAAGATGTGCATGCATACACAAGAATAGAAAAAAATAGTGTGTTCTTAAAGGGAAAAGCTAGTGGCACTATTATGGATCAAGAATGGATACCAAAGACAGTTATTTTACATGTTCAAATAACAGTGTTATTATTGGATGTTGTTATTATGCATGTTCAATTCATATTCAAAGGGATGTTCAAGTAAACAATGCTATCATTTAAATGTTTTTATTTATGTTTGAATAAAATTATGTAATCCAAAATCAATATGCATATATATAACAAAACTGTGCAAGTGATAATAAATATGCATGTTTAAAATTTGAGTCCTTTATTTCTTATTGTTTCTCATGGGAGTCACGAGCCCGTGCTCAAACCCCATGAGTAAATCTTACACTGGAGGTTGTAACTAGGTATAGATGTGTGCTTGTCATTATTTTTTTGCAAGGGAAAGAGTATGTAATGTAGAGACTCTACACATTATACATAAATACATGAATAGTTTGAGCTCTCTATCTCAGACAGTGGGTGTTCAGGCATGGAGCCCAAGAAGATAGCATGAAGATAAATATAGACATCCGGTGGAGGAGTCAAAAATAGGCTCAAACCCAAAGATACAAGAAGGCGACATGAAGACAACAGTGGTGGACATATTCATTAATAACTCCACACAGCAACATGCATAAAGCTTGACTTTTGACCCTGTAAGATAAGCTTATCTGGGTGTTCAAACAAAATCTCTTGTTGAGAAAAGGTAATCATAACATCAAAAGTAATAACCTAGTAATCATTGCAATAAACATGGAGAAGTCAACAAGTTGAAAGCCCGCGAACTGAAGCCTTTTTAAAACATGAAAATACAGAAGCAAGATCAATGAAGAAAGAGAGTAAATGCAAACCTAGAAGTAGAGATTAACTTATCTCTAGGTTACAAGCCAAGATGTGATGGAGCCTGAGCTTCTTAAGGATGTGCATGGATAGTGCCATATATTACAGTGTGAATCTCCACTTTGCAAAGAGAGCTCTCGGTATAAAGGAAATCTTGAGCCCTCTTTTTCTTAAATGGTTAACTCCAGTGTGACATGCAGTCTGAATCCCACATCACAAGAAAAGGACTCTAGAGAAGAGCCCGCAGTATAGAAAATGATCAAGCTCTCTGTCTTCGAACAATTGAAGCTCCAATTTGAGCATGCACAAATAGTAAGTTAACACCAGTGCCAAATACCACCCAATCTCATGCATAAAATATGATTAATGCTGGAGCTGTTAAGAGCCCCATTTCTTAAGCAATAACGACACATAGATAGGAGCCCCAGCTCTACAATTAGCTCATGTTAACAGCCAAAAAATTAATGTAAGACTATAGTGTATAATCAATGACAACTCTCAGATCACCAGATTGAACACCAGATTGACAATTCAAACACAAAGAGGTCCTGTTATGGATGCCATATCCTCAGCAAGGCGGCGCCACAGCTAGGGTTTCAAAAAAACCTTATGCCTTTACCAAAATGCTAAAGATCAAGTAAAACTAAGCAGTGAAAATTCTAGTTTGATAAAATTTGAAGTCCATCGAGTACATAGAGGAGCTAATTCATTAAAGACTATAGTGCCATGACAACTCATCCAATGCCACGATGGGTGGAGATATTTTTTTGATTTAGATCAGTCATGTTGACCTTAGTAAAGATGTCAATGATTAGGCCTTTTAGGGTTATGTGGCATGTGGTTGGGGTTATATTGTGTGGGTTAGGGTATATGTTTGTTGTTAAGGCTTGATTTTGTATTGGTGGAGGGGGGTTGGTAATGTATTATAAAAGATGTATATTTTAAGTGCCAACATTAGATGCCAGGTTTAAAGCATGTAGTGTGCCTTAAATTTAGGGGTTTTTTTTTAGAGGCCTTTTGGAGCGGGTTAGATTTTCAAATTTTGCCAGAGGAGAGTATATAGGTGAGCCTCTTATTCAATTTTAGAGGTTCAGAATTTGGGAGGAAGGTGGTTTTAGTGAACTTTTTGTTCCTTTACGCCTTTTTCATGCATTTTGTAGCCATTAGTTCATGTTTTATGCAGATTGTGTTCAAGGAAATGCACATATTCCTTGGCATGTTCTATACTTTCTCATGTAGCTATTTTGCAGATTTTGAGGATAACAAAGCTTGCCCACTATTCATACATTTTTCTGAGTTTCTGTTATCACTCCTTTCACTTTTATGCATTTAAGTGTAATGTATTTTGCAACATAGACTGGCGAATTGATCTAATTCCTATTATAGATTGTAGAGTGTAAACTTTTGTAGATTCTGCATGTTTTTTGGCAGAATTGTCACTATTTGTTGTAAAAACCCTAATAGTGAGATTTATTCTAGCGTATCTATTGAGTAGTGAATGCTATTGCATAAATTATTAGGGTATGTCCTGTGGATGCTAGCTTGAAATTATGAGAGGGCTGAATCAATTTGGTGTATCACCTTTTTAGTTTTGTTTTTTCAATTCTAGTTCCCTTTTCCCCTTTCCCAAAAATTAGAAAAAAAAAATCAGTAATAGGTGATAACCCAAATCCAATAGGAACCAGCCTAGATTCAAGAGATTCCTTCTTAATCAGATTCCACCCAAAACTCAGGAAGGTTTCCAATGTTACCATGAAATATTAGTATTCCCTAATGCCTGAGTTAGGGTGATATTTTTGGCCTTAATAGTTTTTGGCACGCCTGATGGGACCAGAAGGTCATGGATTTGACAGTTCCTTCTGGTTTTTTATATGCATCTAGCAGGTTGCAGACCTTTAGGAGGTCATTGTTTAGCATATCTGGCAACTCTGAGGTTGTATCTATTGGTTGCAGGAATATTTGGTGCTTAAGATGGATTACTATCCTCCATTTTATGAATTTATTCCACCATTCACTGAATATCAATCATATCAATACAGCTCGACTGTTGTTTTTTGCCAAAATTTGAAGGACAACATTCATCTCATGCTTACCACCCTCCAATCAAGCATGAAGTTTCTTGGTAGCATAACTATGCAGCCACAATGGAATTTATTTTATGATTCTCATAACTATCCCCAACATGTTCCAAACATGATCCTTGATGATATTCTTAAGAAATTTCAAGAGCAACTGAGATCTAAGGAGAAAGAGAAAGAGTATGGTAGGCAGTAAGAGGAGCTATCTTATCAAGCTCATATACATCAACAAGAGATGGAGGATCACAGGTATGAGCAAAAGTTTTTTTCCAAGCAAGTTGCATATAAAGAGGAATAGATGAGGCAATTAATGGAAAGATTATAAGAGCTAGAAGCTCCAGCAGGTTCTTGTGCCATACGTTAGCCTACAATTCAAGAGGTTTCCAAGCTGGAGATTCCAAGTTTTAAGGGGTGCAAGACTACAAAAGAAATAAGACAGCCCCTACAAGAGCCCTTGAGTGAGCATGGTCAACAAGCCCGCTTAATTGATCCCCAGACTGAGATGTATTATGTAGCTGAACTAGATGAGCAAGCTACCAAGTGTTAGCAATAAGGTGTCTCAACCTTGGATAATTCCTATTCTTATTATTTTTTTTGTAAAATGTATTTTTTGCAAATAATGTAATTAAGTGTGAGTGTACATGTCTAGTTGGCATGTTGATGTGTCACTCCACTTGATGTGTCGAGATCTTGAATTGTGTGTAAGGAGATCATGGCTGAAACGGTTATCACAGATTCCTATGACACGTAAGAGCTATTTCTAGAAGATTCAATGACGGTTGAAGACATACAAGACATGTGAAAACTTATAAAGTTGAGTACTATACACTCTTCTATCTTCTCAGAGAATGGTAAAAACCTAACATGGCTATCTTTGGAAGTTGCCCTAAAAAGGAAAGCGCATGATATAAGCATTTTTTAGGGTTGCAGACTGGGATAGGAAATGAGTGTATTGTTGGTATGATCTTGTGCTACTAGATTTGTCTTTGAGTGTCGATTGTCTCCTAAAAGAACTTGCATTGCAAGTGTGTTGTAACCGTTGTGTTGAAGATAATACATTGTGCAGGTTTTGGAGTGCTGGGGTTTTTTACCGAAAGGTTTTCCCCAGGGTAAATCATTGTGTCATTCTTTATTTTTTGTATGCATGGTATATGGCTGCAATATCATTGTTAAAGTAGTTAACAAATCTGAAATTTTAAGGATTTAAAAGAATTTGCACAATACTTTCCTGTAGAGATTAGTGTAGGAAGCTGTTTCCGCACCTAAGTTTCCTTACAAGTGGTATCAGTGCCTGATCAAATTTTGATCCTAGTTGTTGGGTAGGGTTTTCTAAGCTAATCTCAAGTTGAGTGGGATTTTTTTGTGCAGAGCATTCTGAATCTTATTTGTAGATTGAGATGGCAAGTTCCTCATAAAGTAGAATGGAGGTGGAGAAATTTAATGGCACTAATTTTGAGTTGTGGAAACTCAAGATGGAAGACATGCTTGAAGACTGCGATCTATGGGAGGCTGCTTCACTTGATGTGAGACCTACAACGATATCTCAAGTGGATTGAGAGATCAAGGATTGGATGGCTAAGGGTCTCATCAGACTCTGTCTAGCAGATGTCATTCTTTTGAATATTCTTGATGAGACTACTGCAAATTCTTTGTGGAAATGGCTTGGGTTTGTGTATCAGGCCAAATCTCTAGTGATTAAGTTGTTCCTGAGAAAGAAATTGTATTCTTTAAGAATGGAGGAAGGTGGATCCATAACTGATCATCTCAATGCATTCAATTTATTGATTGCACAGTTGGCATCATCTAGTGCCAAGATTGAGGAGGAGGATCGATGTATGACCCTGCTTTGTTCCTTGCCAAATTTGTGGGACCATCTTGTGATGGCTCTCAGAAGTACTATAGTCACATTCTATATGGATGATGTGGTGTCTTTGTTGCTATCTAAGGAGATGCAAAGAAAGACTTCAGATTCATCTAAGGAAGCCCTTATTGTTCATGAGAGATCCAACGACAAAGGAAAGAAGAATGACAATAAGTCAAAGAAGGGTAGATCCAAATCCTATGGGAGTTCTAAGACTCCTGGAAAGTCCAAGGTGAAATGTTGGAACTGTGATAAATCTGGGCACTTCCAGAGGGACTGCAAAGAACTGAAGAAGAAGAAGAAGAAAGGCTCAGATTCAGCTTCTGAAAAATCTCAAGAAGATGGAGATGCTTTCATTGCAGCTTTGGCAGCCCATGCATCTAATGATGTGTGGTTGGTAGACTCAGGTGCTTCTTTTCACATGACCTCTCATCAAAACTGGTTCTCAAAATATGAAGAGTTTGATGGTGGAAAGGTGTACTTGGGTGATGATTCTCACCTAAAGATAGTTGGACGTGGAAGGGTCACTATCAAATTTCCTGATGGAAGAGTAAAGGGAATCAACGAAGTTATGCACATTCTGGGTTTGGCACAAAACCTATTATCTATAAGTATGCTGAATGATGTAGGTGTACAAGTCATCTTTTCAAAATATGGATGCAAGATGATGAGAGGTTCTATGGTGCTCACTAAAGGTACTAGGAGAGGTACTTTGTTTCAGCTTGATGCATGCATTGCTTAGTGCAATAGTTCTTCTATTTCAAAGAAGAGAGCAGCTAT
>MU223753.1:3197173-3236343 GCA_018584345.1 Thuja plicata
ATGTAATTAAGTGTGAGTGTACATGTCTAGTTGGCATGTTGATGTGTCACTCCACTTGATGTGTCAGCATCTTGAATTGTGTGTAAGGAGATCATGGCTGAAACGGTTATGACAAATTCCTATGACATGTAAGAGCTATTTCTAGAAGATTCAATGACGGGTGAAGACATGCAAGATATGTGGAAACTAATAAATTTGAGTATTGTACACCCTAATACGGCTATCTTTGGAAGTTGCCCTAAAAAGGAAAGCGAATGATATAAGAATTTTTTAGGGTTGCAGACTGGGATAGGAAAATAGTGTATTGTTGGTATGATCTCATGCTACTGGATTTGTCTTTGAGTGTCGATTGTCTCCTAAAATAACTTGCATTACAAGTGTGTTGTAACCGTTGTGTTGAAGATAATACATTATGTAGGTTTTGGAGTGCTGGGTTTTTTTATTGAAAGGTTTTCCCTAGGGTAAATCATTGTGTCATTCTCTATTTTTTGTATGCATGGTATATGGCTGCAATATCATTGTTAAAGTAGTTAACGAATCTGAAATTGTAAGGATTTAAAAGAATTTGCACAATACTTTCCTTTAGAGATTAGTGTAGGAATTTGTTTCCGCACCTTAGTTTCCTTACACCAAGTTGTAATGGAAACCTTCATGGACTAAGCATCATGGCTTTCAAATGCCAAATCTTATCAACGTTACCCCATGTGAGCCATCTCAAGATCATGGAGCTGAAAAGGAGATTGATATTATTGCTTCAAATTTGATAGAACAAGTATCAGAGGCTCAAGAGCAAATCCAGTTGAGATAAGAGGTACTAGATTAATTTGTAGATCTGCCTGCATATTTTGACATGGACAGTGAAAAAAGTGCAAAATTGGCTGCAGGAAACTCTTTTGAACACAAAGAGATGGTTGTTCTTTTATTTGAGGAGTTACCCACTTTTTTTTATCAAGGGAAGGAAGATGAGATTCCATTCACATCAGTACAGCAAGGTGTTCATGATAAAGAAGCTAACCAAAGCTTAGACGATTGGTTTGACAACATTATTGTAGTTTTCTGTGAGAAGCTTGATGTTGAGAAGTCAGAATATTTGCCTATTAAAGAGTGCTCTATTTGGGAGAACATTCTTTCTAAAGATGGTGTGCAGGAACACAAGCTGGAACCAAGTTCTCCTAATTCCCAGTGGATTAATAGTTTTGATGAGTTCCTAGCTGGCTTGACATAAGATGATGGTACTTTGACCATGGAGGAGGAGCTCACATGGTTGTTAATAATGAAGGACAACTATCAGAACCAGAATCAAGAAAGGAAAATAAATAAATTAGCAAGGAAAGCTCGAAGTTTATGTTCTTAAGAGGCTATCCAATCCGGTATCTGGCTCTATTGGAGAGAAGTGAAGAGGCCTCATTTATATCAACACCCAATCGTGAGGATGTTGATAAGGAAGACCAAGTGCAACATGTTGATTCATTTTTCTTCCATTAGTATAGTGAAGTAAGTCAAAATTCTACCTCTCTTTATGAAATATTGCATGAACTGGCTAGATATTCTTCATTGTTCAGTTTTCTTGTATTTTCCTATAAGCATGTGCATCATTGCAATTTAAAGAGAAAGGAAAAATATTTCAATGAACCAGTAAACATTTTTTTCTAAGCATGTTAGGGTTAGGTGTTAGGCTAGGGTAGGTTAGTTTTCCATTTTTCCCTAAGTGTTGTCAAGCATAGTTAGGTCAGTTTTAGTTTTAGTTTTCCCGGTTTTCAATAAATCTTCAAGATTCAAGGTTTGTTTGGGTTGCAAAGAAAGAGTTTCACTGGATTAAGGCTGGCTGTGAACAGTCAAAAATATGTGAAAGGCATGTTTTAAGGTTGTTGTCAAATTTTGCAAACACAAGAAAATCATTCCTCAATGATGAAGAATACATTTACAATTTGTGATAATGAAGTTTGTAATTCACTACCACCAATCATAAACATATACACGCAATCATTGGGAAAGGGTTTTCTTATATCCACAGGCTAGGTTGAAGGTTTTAAACAGGTGATTAACAGACTCATCACCCAATGGATTTTTTTAGGCTACTGGTGCCAATGTCTAGCTGGCAGACATCCATCAAAAGTCACTAGAATTGTTACCCTAATTTTTTACATACAGGATAGTAACCAAGAACAGTAAAAAATTGCATGAAGGTACATCTCTTTGATATTACTATTCAGATAATGAAGATGAAATAAATTTCTATTACATTCATAATATCACATTACATTGTACTCTAAGTATTGATCAGATTCACATTTTTAAAATTATAATTGGTCATTACATTGTGCATTCAAACTAAATGTAGTAAACATGTGTTCCTTCCATGTTACATCTTTCTTATTGAAAATTAGAGGACATATGTAGAAAATAAAGTAAGAGAGAAGCATGATAATGTTTAGGGGTCCATGCACTTCCTTTAAGAGTTATTTTGCATTCTGGAGCTGATTGGTTGCATTATTTGAGTCTTCATGTCCTTGGGCTTGTCTTTGTTTGTCCTATGTCCTAGGTCTTTTTTTGCTCCTGTATCTTGCATCATGGAGAAAAATATGTTAGATCCAAATTGGATCTAAGCAATACATGAAAACCGAAAAGAATCATACATCAATCAAACTTCTAGAATAGCATAGTTACCAATAACATGTTTGCAATGGAAAGATATGCATCTACATTAACAAGATAATAGCATCAAAGAAACAACTTTATGAAATCCTTCACTATATCTGAAAAAATGCAATGAAGAAGAGAATCATGATTGGTCACATTATCCTTAATTACTATAGTTTTTTGGTGACCATTACTCTGATTATCCAAATACTGTAGGAATCCAAAACAATGTAGCTATCTATTATCCCCTTTCCCATTACAAGTTTCATGAAAATAGTATTATCTTGCAAAAGTAGAATAGTTGTGGCAATGTAATGTTTAAACTTTTTGAAAATAGATAATAGAGTTAATGTTGTTTGAGAGTGTCACGAGCCCATGCTCGAACCTCACGAACATGTGCAAAAGTTAAAACTATGCAAGCAATGAGAGAAATAAAAACTAGGTGCAAGACAAGTTATGTGTGTGTGCAGGAGAGAAAGAGATGTGTAGAAAAGGAAATGAATGATTACTTGCAATCAAATAAAAAGTTCATACATTATTGGCATAAGACAAGTACTTCATCTTAAATGTTTTTATGGACACTGGTGTGTTCGAATGATAGGGAAAAAAAACATAGTGGCATCCATGTTTGCAGAAGGAAGAGAAAATGCATGTTCAAACAGTGGTATCTTTTGTTATAGATGTGCATGTATACACAAGAATAGAACAAGACAGTGTATTCTTAAAGGGAAAAGTGAGTGGCATTGTTATGGATCAAGAATGGATATCATAGATAGTTATTTTACATGTTCAAATAACAGTGTTATTGTTGGATATTGTTATTATGCATGTTCAATTCATATTCAAAGGTATGTTCCAGTAAACAATACTATCATTTAAATGTTGTTTAAAAGCCAAGTCCTTTGTTTCTTAGTGTTTCTCATGGGAGTCACGAGCCCATGCTTGAACCCCATTAGTAACTCTTACACCGAAGGTGGTAAAAAGGTATAGATGTATGCTTGTCATTTTTTTTTTCAAGGGAAAGAGTATGTAATGTAGAGACTCCAGACATTATGCATAAAGACATCAACAGTTCAAGCTCTTTGTCTCAGACAGTGGGTGTTCAGGCATGGAACCCAAGAAGACATCATGAAGATAAATACAAACATCTAGTGGAGGAGTCAGAAATAGGCTCAAACACAAAGAAACAATAAGGTGGTATGAAGACAACACTGGTGGACATATTCATTACTAACTCCAGACAACAACATGCATAAAGCTCAAATTCCGAGCCTAAAACATAAGATTATCCAGGTGTTCAAATAGAAGCTTAAGTTGAGAAAAGGTAATCATAGCATCAAAAGTAATAACCCAGTAATCATTGCAATAAACATGGATAAGTCAACAAGTTGAAAGCCCATGAACTGAATCCTTTTTAAAACATGCAAATACAGCAGCAAGATCAATGAAGATAGAGAGTAAATGCAAAGCTAGAAGTAGAGATAAACTTATCTCTAGGTTACAATCCAAGATGTGATGGAGCCTGAGCTTCTTAAGGATATGCATGCATATCGCCATATATTATGGCGTAAAACTCCACTTTTCAAAGAGCCCTCTATTTTTAAATTGTTAACTCTTTTTCAATTTTATTCAGTGGAATAGGTTCAGGAGAGTATATAGTTGAGCCTCTTATTTAGTTTTAGAGGTTCAAAATTTGGGAGGAAGGTGGTTTTAGTGGTTTTTGTTCCTTTACACCTTTTCCATGCAATTTGTAGCCATTAGTTTATGTTTTATGCAGATTGTGTTCAAGGGAATGCAAATATTCCTTGGCATATTTTGTACTTTCTCATGTAACTATTTGTCAGATTTTGAGGATAATAAAGCTTGCCCACTATTCATACATCTTCCTGAGTTTCTGTTATTAGTCCTTTCAATTTTCTGCATTTAAGTGTAATGTATTTTGCAACATAGATTAGTGAATTGATCTAATTCCTATTCTAGATTGTAGAGTGTAGCCTTTTGCAGAATTTGCATGTTTGTTGGAAAAATTGTCACTATTTCTGGGACAAAACCTAATAGTGAGATTTATGCTAGCCTATGCATTGAGTAGTGAAGGTTATTGAAGAAATCATTAAGGTATGTCATATGGATGGTAGCTTGAAATTCTGAGAGGTATGAATCAATTTTGTGTATTACCTTTTTAGTTTTTTTTTAAAATTTCTAGTTCCCTTTTCCATTTTTCCCATAAATGAGAAAAAAATCAGTAATAGGTGATAACCAAAATTCAATAGGAACCGGCCTAGAATCTAGAGATTCATTCTTAATCAGAGTCCACCCACAACTCAAGAAGATTTCCATTTTTAGCATGAAATATTAGTATGCCCTAATGCCTGAGTTAGGGTGACATTTTTTGGCCTTAACATCTATAAAACACATTACACAAAATGCAGAAATGGAGAAGAGGATTGATATCAAAACTCAAAAAAATATGTGAATAATGGGAGCACTTGCTTTATTTTCTTCAAAAATCTACAATGGTTACATGCTAAGATGAAAAAGCTATTATTTTTATGTAATATGGCACTCAAACCTTTTTTTTTTAGGTCAAGTAATCTAAGGAAGGAAGATATAGGTCAAACTAAATCCATACCAGTGAGATTCAAGGAAACTACATGTCGTTGACGAGAAGAGTAGGTAATGGCAAGCCAGTTACAAAAGGTGCGATTAGGATAGCAATGGAGGAAGAAATTGAATGGATCAACAAAGATAGAAGCTTTGAAAGCCATGAGATCTTGTTCATCATAATGATAAAAATGCTCTACCATATGAGAAAGCAATGCAGAGAGATAGAAAAAAGAGTAGTAGAGGAAACATCATCACCATCTTCATTCTTAGCTTTCCTACATAAATGTTGGATGTGAAGTCCGACTGTTGATTTCTTCCCACTGACTGTTCAATTCACCTTTCTCTTGTTTGTCTCTTATACTTCTCTTGAATACCAATGTATATATATGAGGGGAAAATCTGAAGTAATCAAGATTTAATGATTGAATAAATATTTTAGCCCCACTTTCTTGTAGATGCAGCTAAGTTGTTGAACCACATTAAAGCTTGTGTCTTGTTTTATGGTTTCCAAATTTTCTACTAGTTTTAACAATTGTTATTATATCCTAGGAAAGATCTAAGAGAGAAGGGTGGTGCAACAGGATGCAAGGGTAGATTAGTCATGCAAGGGAAATAAGAATGAAACTGATGTCTAAGTTCATTTCCATCAGGGTCATTTAGCATAAAGAGTACTCTCTTCTTTGTAGAAGATCATAGAGACATACATTTATAGGTAATTGGAGGAAGAGGATGATGTAACGCCCACCCTTATAGCTTTTAAGGAGTTGGGATTTTTTTTGTTGTGTCAGATCTCCAAAAAAAAAATTACTTGATTTCCTGTGTGATGGAGATGGTGTTTGCATGATTTTAATGGTTCAGATCTTTAGGAACTTTTATTGTTAATCTAGATCCATTAATATGGAAATTAACTACATTTGAGTTAAGTAATTATGATAATAGAATGCCTAAAGTTGAAGCTTATTTTACGTAATCATTGACTCTTGTACCATATATGAAAGGAAAAGAGATGTGTAATAGCTCTTCAAAATGTCATTCTACTGATTATGAATCTATCTGGTCTGAAGAAAGATATCAGGAGGATCTAGAAGCTTTGATTGCTAGAAGGCTCCCTAGATGCAAAGGTAAATACAAGGGTAAGTTGCATTTGAAGTGATTTTATTGTAACAAAATTGGGCATATTGCATCTAGATTCCCTGACAGTTACAGGAAGGAGAAACCAAGAAGATTCAAGGATATGAAAAAGAAAGTTTGTTTCTTAGCTGATGAAGGTGTTACCATTGACAAATCTAATGGAAGAGATGAAGAAGAAATTAAGTTTGACATAGTGAAGGAAGATCCTTCAGAATAAGGTGAGATAGATTTAGTTTCTGACATGAATCAAAGTGGTAATTAAATTATTGACAGTGGATGTACTCATCACATGGCCGGTGATAAAAACAAGTTCATAAAGTTTGAGAAATGTGATGGAGAATTGGTAAGGTTTGGGAAAGATGCTCCCTATTTGGTGAAAGGTAAAGGATCCATTTCTTTAAAAGATAAAACTATTTGTGATGATGTTTACTAGGTTAATGATTTAAGATACAATTTGTTGAGTGTTTCTTAGTTAAATAACAAAGGTTTCAAATTGGAGTTTAATGGAGGTATGTGTAGAATTATTGAGAAATTAGGAGAGTTGATTGCTACCAATGAACAAACAAGAGGTAAATTATTCCATGTGAGTTCTACTATTCACATTTTTCTCCTAGCTAAGGATAAGTATTTTTGGTTGTGGCATAAGAGATTTTTTCATGTCAATTTTGATAATCTTGTGAAAGTAAGTAAGATGAAGTTAGTGAGAGGCTTGCCTAACCTAGTGAAACTAGACAATGTAATGTGTCAAGAATGTTAGATTGGATATTTAACTAGTTCTAGTTTCAGCATTAAAAAATATTCTCCTAAAAATATCTTCGATTTGGTTCATGGGTAAGTGCACAAAGATGGGGGACCAAAAAAGGGGTATAAGATGCCACTTTTTTCTAAAATCAGAAAACTCTGAACTTCAACGAGAAATTGAGAATAGTTACCCTCAAAATTTTAAAATGTGATGAAAACAAGAGTTGTTCTACTCCAAATCTAGTTTCTAAACTACTATTTTATTTTAGAAATGGTGGAGATTAAGGCCCTCAAAAAGGGGGAGCACAAAAACTGGTCCTATTTTTTGTGAAAAAACACAACATAGCATCTGGTGTGCTCCCCCTAAAATGTTAACTTTTAAAAAAAAAAACATTTAATCGATCCAGTGAGAAATTAGCTAACACCACCTAGTTTATCCCAGTTATTTCTACTAATTTTTTGATGAAAGTGTGATTTTTTTCCATTTTCTGAAGTGGACACATCCTGAAAATGTTAAATTTCTATGTGCTCCCCCTAGAAATCATTGAAAACTAATTGAAAATCAAAACTTCTTTTTTTTTTTTAAAGTGTGTAGAATGGAGTCTAGTTTCTGAAAATGTACTTTTTGTTTCAAGATTTGATCAACAAGCCAAAATCTAAGCCGAAATGAATACACGTTGGTTTTTGACAAAAATCAGACATACTTCGAAAAGAAATTAAAAATGAAAAGCTGAACATAATGAGAATTCAAAATAAATTACATCGTTAGATAGCTATCAGAGAGATCTACAATATCATGTCGTCTGATTTTATTGTTATTGAACCACGTGCAAACCTAATGGGGAGCACACAAGAAAAAATGTTTTTTTTTCTATGTTTTCTAGAAAATACGTCTCAAACCTGTTTGAATCCTCCAGGCCTTTGGGTTGGAACTCCAAGGAAAATCCAATTCTTAGGCTTGGTAAACATCAATTTCACTATAAGGGCATACACCCTATACTCACTATAGGGTGTATGCCCTGTATTAGACACAAAATGACAAAAGGAGAGAGAGAGAGAGAGAGAGAGAGAGAGAGAGAGAGAGAGAGAGAGAGAGATCTGTGTGTGAAATTGTGTATCTAACATAGGGTGTACGCCCTATGTAAGAACACAAAAAATGGTAATAAAGGTAAGGAACTCATGAAAGAGGCCCACTTATAACTGTTACTATCTATTTTTTGCAGTCTACTTGAAAAATATTCACTTTTCATGGTGTTGAAGATCACAAAGAAGTATATTGTATCAATTTGCAACACATTTTTGTTCAAAATTCAACATCACAGAACGAAAGTCAATCATTCTTCACCAAAATTGATCCATTGAGTTAAGTTTTTTATTTTTTTACATGTGAATTTTGAATAAAGAGTCTTTTTGTTTATAATTTCTATGATATGGATTTGTTGAAGAAATGATTTAACATATTGTAAAAGATTTATACTATAATTTATCATACATTTCTATAATATTTTGAGTTAGTATAATTTAGATTGATATTATAAATTTTTACTTCGTGTAATAGATTAATATAATAACTTGAAAATTGTAAAGAATTCATATGTAGAAATTATCATCATGCCAAGGAAACGAGAAAAGACTCTAACACCAGAAGAACATGAAAGAGACAAAGAAAAGAAAAGGGAAAGAATGAGACAACTTCGTGAACACAAAAAATTACATAGTGGTCACAGAAGAATATTTTCCTTTGGATGAGGAACGTGAAACATCAATAGAAAGTAGGAGAGAATTGGAATTGGAAACAAAAAGGAAATGGATGAGAAACTTGCGTGCAACAAGACAATTGAATTATGAAGATGTGGGAACATCATCTATGAGTTCCCAAGTTGAAGAGACACCACCATCAAATGTTAGAGACACACCCTTGTATCATCTTGAAGGTACACCATTGTATCATGTTAAAGGCACACCATTATCTACATCCAAAGATGTAGGCACAACATCATGTCATGTTGAAGGCACACCATTATCTACATCCGAAGGTGTATGCACAACATCATGTCATGTTGAAGGCACACCATTGACATCTCAAGTTGGTGAGGATCCATCTTTCACATCTCAATTTGAAGGCATGTCATCTTCGGTTGAAGGTACACAATTGACACATAATATTGTTGATGTTCGTAATGTTGAGGCCACTCAACAGTTAAAAAAACCTCCTACAATAATTTATAGAAAGCCAAAATATTTGAGTGATATTGATACTAGCATTTTGCAACAAATACCTGACAAGATTCCCAAGCGTACTTGTCAAAGATATGCTATCCGTATTTGGAGATTATTTTTTCATAATTTAAATATGATAGGAACATGTCAACTATTTGTTCAAATGCTGAGAAATCTAAAATTTAGGCTAATCATGAAGATTCTTGGGCTAAGAATGATGGATGAGTCAAGTGAAAAATCTATTGTAAAGAATCTAATGACTGCATATGAGAGTGTGGGTTCTACAGCGCGCACAAAAGATAGTAATGTCATATGACATGTACTTACATCAATAATAGTAAGCACTCAAATAAAGAAATCTCAACTCATTATAAAGACAAGAAAAGCATTGAAAATAAGTAGAAAGTATCTAATGAGAGCTGTGGGAAGGCGTCAAAGACTAGAAGATCCAAATAAAAATGAGTTATGGGCATTTTCTGGTAGACTACTGCGGAAGGATAAATCAATTGTTGAGGCTTTAAAATCTGTGATTGAAGACTTTTGGAAGAATAGCACATGAGTATCTCCAAATCAAAGAGATGTTTTAAGAAGGAGGATTGGTAGTCAAATCTGCATTCCACATCCAAAACATTTTTTGGATTCAACTCAAACACAATTCTTTGCAAAATTTATACATACGTATCCTCAATTTAAAATTAGTCAAAGATATTTCTAAATGGCTAAACCTTTTTATGTGAAGATAAATCACACACGCATAACTTGTTGTTGTAGGGTATATATTAAATTTTCTAACCATTTTGTTGTTTATAAGCATATATGTGTAGATTTGCATTCTTACATTGTTTTGCAGGATTGTAACATAAATGACCCACCTACATCTTCAAGGGAATTAATTATTACAACTTTATGTGAAAGAGCAGATGGTTAACAATTTTACAAGCTCACATGCTTGAATGGTACATGCATAGATTGTGGTGTTTTGCAACATTTGCCAATTTGTCAACATATGGAGAGTACACATGCAATTGGGAATGAAAAAGTGGATTTTGGAAAATATAAGGTAGTTGCATATGCTCTAAAAGATGGAAAGGAGCCTAAAAGATGTGATTTAGTAATTGAAAAGATTCTAGTGTATCAGTTCATGGGTATTTTTTGTGAGAAGATTGTGTATTATTATGCAAGGAATACACATAGAGCTTGATGGTTGGATATACAATTCAAGTTGTGCAAGGACACATTCCCACTTGATACCATTGTTTCAGTTGTCGACTTCATAGAGAACTATACTCTATAACCACAAAATGAGGTGCAAGTAAAGTATTATAGCTCTCAACAAGTTTCTATATTTGTTCTTACAACATTTATGCATTCACCTGACAGTACAGAGGAGAACAAGAAGATATTCAGGGAGTATCATTGTTACATAAGCGATGATAATTTGTATTCTAAATATTTTGTACATGGTTGCTTTAATCTATTTTATGGTGATTTGAGTAATAGGAGCATATCATATCGTCAACACATCATATGGTCAGACAATTGTGCATCACAATTCAAGAATTCTCGGATGTTTTATTGGTTGAGCAGGATGCATATGACCACTAATATTCAATAAATGTGGAATTTTATATAGGCCGGTCATGGAAAGGGAAAGTATGATGGTGCATGTGCATGTTTAAAAAGGGCCTTAGCATGTGAAGAATTAAAGTACAAAGAATAAGCAACATTGTCAGATGCGAGATGTATCATCCAGTGGTGTAATGCTACAATGGGTCTAGGTAATGAAGGTGAGTCTACAATTCGTATATTTTTTTGGTTGATAGATGAAACTAACATTGCACCATACGAGGATTGTTGTACATTAATAGCATCAAGTGAGCTACACTCTTTTAGAATCTCTAATGCAAGTTCATGTATCATCCACACACGACATATGGCATGCTTTTTTTCATCATGCATAGATGAATATTGGGATGGGTGTGACTCAAAAGAATAGGTCGACGAATGGTCTACACAAATTTTGAGCCCACTTGACTCCTATCGTCCCCCAACAGCATTGCAATTGACACAAATGGAATCATCCATTGAATTTGACCATTTTTCTAATCTAGTGTAGCTAGGTAAACTGTCAACTCACAAATAGTCTCAAATTTAGTACTTTATCATAAGTATTCATTAAATTAATCTCCTCTTTATACTTCTATCATTGTAGACCATGTTTTTGTTGCTATTGCACCTAAAGAAAATGACAAAGGGACATATTATTATTTGTGTCATTGTGTTGAGGCCAAAAAGAAATTGGATCACTCAGTTACAGATGATGAAGGATTAGAATACCCTACAAGAGAAGTGGTTATAACTGGTACATGGCTTAGATGGTATTGTATGAAGAACCCTAGGTTGTGGTTGTTTGAGGATTGGGAGACACACAGGAAGATTCTTCATTATTCCAACCTTGTCGCTGCATCAAATGTCCATTTGACCAAATATGGAGGAAAATCACACAATAAAACTCTTTGGAAGGTTCGCGAGTCAGACCACGAGGCAATACTCAAGACAATAAAGGGTAGGGAAGATCCGGCTGGTTCATTAGACTAAAACTGAATCCAAAATGTTGTAATGTCAAATCTAGTTGAATGCAAGTGCATATATAACATGTATATTTGTAAAGGAATTAATTCCCTTGAATCCACATTAGGTGGACTGTAAATTTCTCATGCACTACCCCGTATGTATAACAAGAAGTTTGTAAGATTTAATAACAATTTTTCTCTTCTATTTTTTGGGGCAATACCAGAGGTTTTCTCTTCTCAGCTCTTTCCTCTTGGTGCTCCTAATGAGCTGAGTTGTAAACATATTTTTCAACATTAATTAAAAACAATATGTTCACAAAATGAATTCTACAAATATATGTTAAGCTTATTGTCATGTTTCATGCTAGCACATTATTTGTATATATGTATTAAAAAATAATCATTTAAACTATTGAATCACACATTTAAACCATTTAAAAATCAAGAAAACTGCTCATCATGGCATTGAACCATCTCTGCCAAAAGCTCCAGAATGTCGGGTGATCCTAGGAATGACCCTTTCATGGTGGTAAAGAGGCTCAAACGTTGCTGACCGCTATGGAGCCAAGTGTCAGCTCAAGGTGCACTAGGAAACAAAATTGCTAATATTCAGGAGTTTATTTGTCAGATCTCCCGAGCGGTATTGACAAGTCATCACATGCTACAGGACCGTGTCACAAAGGCCTACAATAACCTATCTCATATTTTGGATATTCGCTTCCATTTTAATATTTTGACCCAATCTCGGTTGATGCAAAAACTTGCAATGTTATGCAGTTGAAAGATGAAACATTACATATCTTGAAAACCACTTGTCATGGCATCGAACCATCTCTTCCAATAGCTTTGGAATGCTGAGTGAATTCTAGGAATAAACCTATCATGGAGGCGAAGAGGCTCAAATGTTGCCGACCGCTATGGAGCCAAATGTCCCTTAAGGTGCACTAGGCATCAAAATTTCTGATATTCAGGAGTCCATTTCTCAGAGCTCCCAAGGGGTATCGATGAGCCATCAAATATATACAGGACTGTGTAATGGAGACTTGTTATAACCTATCTTGGATTTTGTAGATTCACTTTCATTTTCATTTTCTGGCCCAATCTCGGTTGATGCAAAAACTTGGAATGTTGCGCAGTTGAAAGCTGACACATTGCATATATTGAAAACCGCTAGTTGTGGCATCGAACCATCACTTCCAATAGCTTCAAAATGCTGGGTGAATGCTAGGAATGACCCTATTATGGAGGTGAAGAGGTTCAAACATTTTTGACCGCTATGGAGCCAAGTGTCCCTCAAGGTGCACCGGGCAACAAAATTGCTGATATTCAGGAGTCTATTTCTCAGAGCTCTCGAGGGGTATCGATGAGGCCTCAAGTGCTATAGTAGTGAGTACAAAGGCCTGCAATAAACTATCTCAAATTTTACTGATTCCCTTCCAGTTTCATTTTTTGACCCAATCTCGGTTGATGCAAAAACTTGCAATGTTGCGCAATTGAAAGCTAACACATTGCATATATTGAAAACCACTCATTGTGGCATCAAATTGTCTCCACCAATAGCTCCAAAATGTTGAGTGAATACTAGGAACAAACCTTTCATGGAGGCAAAGAGGCTCAAAAATTTCCGATCGCTATGGAGCCAAGTGTCCCTTAAGCTGCACTAGGCAATAAAATTGTCGATATTTAGGAGTTCATTTCTCAGAGCTCCCAAGGGGTATTGATGAGCCATCAAGTGATATAGGACCGTTTCATAGAGGCCTGTGATAAAATATCTCTAATTTTGGAGATTCTCTTCAATTTTCATTTGTCAACCCAATCTTGGTTGATGCAAAAACTTGCAATGTTGCACAGTTGAAAGCTGACACATTACATATCTTTAAAACCGCTCATTGTGGCATCAAACCGGCTCCATCAATAGTTCCAAAATGTTGGGTGAATTCTAGGAATGACCTTGTCATGGAGGTGAAGAGGCTCAAACATTTTTGACCATTATGGAGCCAAGTGTCCCTCAAGGTGCACTAGGCAAAAAAATTGCCGATATTCTGGAGTCTATTTCTCAAAGCTCCTAGGGGGTATCAACAAGTTGTCAAGTACTACAAGAGCATGTTACAGAGGCCTGTGATAACCTATCTTAGATTGCGGATATTCACTTCCATTTTCATTTTCTGACCCAATCTTGGTTGATGCAAAAAATTGCAATGTTGCACAGTTGCAAGATGACACATTGCATATAATGAAAACTGCTTGTTGTGGCATTGAACCATCTCCGCTGACACCTTCAATTTGACATGTAAATACCAGGAATAACCTTTTTATGCTTTAGAACTCATTTGAACATTCGGGACCATAATGTACTAGTGCATCCCTTAACGTTCTTGTAGTGCCCTAAATAGGTCCAGGTGGTCAAAATGCTCCAATAGGACTAAAATTGGGTAGGATTGATATTTTTTTATCTTATATGAACTATTATCATTTTATTAAGGTGTTGGAATGAAAATTATGAGTCTAGGTTTATGAAATGAAACATGCATATTCTCATTAAGTATGAATCATTCAGTAACAATATACATAGATATATGTGCAAGAATAAATATAAGACAAGCAATTTACAAAGCGTAAGATATCCACATAAACATAAAGTAGTCTACATCAATACACGTGATATATTCGTAGAGCATGAAGACAAATATATATTTCCAAGAATTTCATAGATCAAATATGCCCAATAAAGTTAAATTGGCATCGTGAAAGAAAAATGGATATAGAACATGTCACTTATACAATATACAAAAAATATGTCCAGTAATTCTATATTGTCTTAAAATGATTATCGCTAATCTAGTCATTTCGCGGAAGGGGAAGAAAACAAATCCTGGGCTATCTTCGATTGTCGCGTCGATGGAGATGCAGTACTCTTCCGAGTGCGCTCACTAGTCCTCCTGTCTAGACTCTTCTGCAGCTCAAGCTGATAAAATAATAAGTATAAACATCAATAACTAATATACATAGGAATTTAATTATAGGATGACATAAAATAGAATATTTTCTTACCGCTACCAAATAGTCACTATGTACATCCACCAAAGGGGTATGCTGACGATCTGGAGTAATGAGTCCCTACAACAATGATCAAAATAATATTTAAAATACATACATGAATATCATTAAAAATTTCAATACAAACTATTAAAATAACAATTCTAATTAAGTAATCTCTTTCATACCTCGGTCAATACATCAAAACTAGCTATAGCTATAGCTATGCCATGATTCAAACTATCATGAACAAAAGGAGGAGTCTCTGATGTTAATACCTGAAAAATGAAACAACAAGAGTATTATGTAGTTGTCAAGAATACCTATAATATTTTACAACCCCACTAATTAATAAATGATACCTCTGTGAAGGTGCCACCACATCCTTCAGTGTCCAGTGTCGATGTCGTAGCTCCAACATTAAACTAGTGCACCATATGTATGGTAATTTATAAGACAACTATTAATATAAGAACAAACCACTGACTTGTTAATTATAATGCATTATGATTATTATTATTATTATTATTATTATTATTATCATTATTATATATATATATATCTGTGTGTGTGTGTGGACTAAATGATGTCATCACAAAACTAAGTGAAGGAATGTGATCATTTTCATGACAACTTTGACTCTGGATTTTAATAATAATTTGTCTACTAATTTAGTTATTCATTCATTTATTAATTAAATATAATCAAGTAAATCAAATTAACATGCAAATAAACATACCTCAACGAAATGTGAATGAGACCCTTCGCTTTCTAATGTCAATGTCGATGGTCCATCAGTGAACTAATATACATGCACAATAAGTTATGAGACAAACATCCATATAATTATAGAATAATCAAATGTATACTTTAAAAAATGTTTTATTCGATACATACTTGTGGAGTTGACAATGTAGTGTATAAGGGGTCTGGGGGATCATTGTCACTACAACCGACACTCTTTCCCTGAATTTTCATCATAAACAATAGATTATAATTTAATTAAATTTATTCATTTAAAAATGAAATATGATCAAATAAATTCAATGAACTTGCAAATATTTACCTATGTATTAATGCCAAATGTTGCATAGAGAAAATCATCAGTCATCAGTCCATCATCATCTTCCTCTCTCTCGGCAGTACAAAATGTATACATGGATCCACAAGAACAACAATAATGACCCCTTGCAGACCGGCCATGGTCACCCTCGACTAGAGGAGTGGCGCATTGAATGAGAGTCTGTGTCAGAGCACTAATTGTTCCTAGTGTGTCCACCTGCACATGTTCCTTAATATTGGAAGGAATACTTACATGATCCACTTGTGGATTTCCACTGGGAAACCTAGGTGCATTAGGGTCATGATGTGCCATAGGTCTATCAAATGATGACCCCCCACCTTTACCCTGAGACTCTAGAAAGAAAAAATAATTTGGCAATTCCTTTAGGAAAAACTCACAATAGAGTTTCCTCAGGAAATAGGTAAGAACCTCATGATTGTTACAGAGAGGGGAATCAAAAACCATCCACCATCTGTCCCAAAATTTTGTTTTAATATCTTCATTCAAGCCCCAATGAATTGGGATCCTCCTTGTTGTAGGTTTAAGAGTTTCAGTTTCCCTTGTCTTTCTAAAGAGTTTGGAAATGTCGGCTTTTGTGATTTCTTTCTTTTTAATGTCCTCATATGATAATTTATTTGCATAATATTTTTTTTGTTCTTCTCTTTTGTCGTGCCATAAATTTAGTTGCCCACTAATTGTACCTACATGGGTCAAGATTAATTCTAATGATTTTGAAAGTGTTTCCCTTCTAGGGTTTGTACCAATAGAATATTTTAACCTACTAATTAAAAATTCTATTTCTATTTTCCCTCTGTCTATTTGGTTTATCAAATTTTCATGTGTTCCAGAAGGAGGTTTCTCCATTGGTGAAGGCGGTTCGGGTTCATTTTCTTGGTTATTTTCAACATCCATTTGTTCATGAGGAGAAGATGGAGGGTTTGGTTGAGGATTTTCTGTGGGGAGATCATTCCTTCCTGGCAATTAAAAGAAAATCTATTTTAAAAGTCTAATTAAACATAAAATTTAAGACAAGAAACCTAAACAATCAAATCTGATTGAAAACTAAAAATTAAATCTAAATTTCAATACAAATAAGATACATGGTTGTATAATCACTTACCTCTTCTTCTGGTTCGACCTTGATGATGTCGTGGAGCTATTTTTTGCTTCATTTTGATGGATCAAAACCCATAATGAATCGCGTACGCACTTCTATCTCTATTTTTTTTGCTAGCCGCGGGTTTGGGCAAAAAAAATGAGCCACAAAAGTGGCTGCTCTAAGTATATAGAGAACCTAATAGCGTGCATTCCCTATAGGGCGCACGCCCTATGGTTTAAAAATCCCAAGCCATAGGGCATGCAAGCTATAGGGGGCATGCCCTATAGCTTGGATTTCCCAAGCCATAGGACGTGCACCCTATAGGATGCACAACCTATGTGCGTATGGGGGACCAAAAAGATATTTGGCACCTTTTTGTTCACCCATCTTGGTGCATATAATATCGATCTGTGCGGTCCTATGAGATCTAGGAGTTACTATGGTGATATATACTTCATGTTGTTTGTTGATGATTTTTCTAGAATGATGTGGGTTAATTTTCTTAAAAGAAAAAAATTTGAATGTTTTCACATGTTTAAGATCTATAACGATAGAGTGGATAAGGAGACAGGTAATACTTTGAAATTTCTTAGATCTGACAGAGGAGGTGAGTTAATTCACAAGAGTGTACTACTTATTGTGAAGATTAGGGAATTCAGAGACATATCTGCTCCAAGAACCCCTCAACATAATGGTATTGCTAAAAGAAATAACTTAGATCAATCATTGATTGTGCAAGGACATTAATGATTTGTAAAGGTGTTGCTCAGACCTATTGGAGATTAGCAGTGAGCACTATAGTTTACACTTTGAACCTGGAGTTCTGCTAAATAAAGGTACAAATAAAACTTCCCATGAGCTGTGGTATGGTAGAACACCATGTATTAATTATTTCAAAATCTTTGGAAGTAGATCCTATATTAAAAGAGATGAAAATTCTGGAAAGTTTGACCAAGAAGGGAAGAAGGGATATTCTTAGGATATTCCTCTAAGAGTCAAGATTACAAGTGCCTAATCAAAAGAACAAATAAGATAGTGGAAATTTTTAGTGTCAGAATAGATGAATTTGTTAGAAATAATAGGTACTGAGAGGGGGTGAATCAGGACTAGAAAAAATTCCTGAATTCTACTCAAAACTCTTAACAATATCAAAATAAACTTCCACACTATGAATCATATAATTGTAAGTGTAAAGTAAAAGTGCAATGAATAAAGTAGCAACACATGTACACACAACACTCAGATTTTTATTGTGTAAACCCTTGGTCAAAGGGAAAAACCAAAGTGGGGATTACACCCACAATCTTCTCACTACAGTAGAAAAGAATAATCTGTTAGGAATTTACAATATGTCACTTTCTAGGTGACTCACCCTATTTTACATATTTAAAAAAATCTTGAACATAGTTTTTTCGTAAAATTTAATTTAATTGAGATTTGAGACTAATACCATTTTTTCTAGAAACATCAATTATATCTAAAGAAACTTAAATTAAGTTCTTTTGACTAATATAAAAAATACACAATTTTTCAATTTCCAAAAAACAAAAAAATTCTTGTCTTCTTATGTGACATGTAAATAATTGCACAAAATGAGCATCTAAATTATATAAATTTAACCTAGATTTCAAATATTATTTGTATTTGTATCCATTAGCATTGTAATTATTAAAAATAATAAAAAATTTATAAAATATTCTTAAAAAATTTGATTTACAAAGAACAATATTCAACTTAAAAAATAATAGAATTTTGTTTAAAAAAATCTAAATAATAATATACCAGGTAGCCTCATCAATAGAATTTCTAAATCAACTGCTATACTTAAAAGATGTTAAATTATTGAATAAATTACAATTTATTCATATATAAGTTTGAAGAAATAATTATATCGAAACATAACAAAGGAATTTCTAAATCAAAATCTATACTTTAAAAAGTTAAATTATAATAAAACTAATGTTGAAGGCACAATAAATAATGACAGTATGTGCACATTTATAGAACGACTAATCTAACCTAAAGTATATAATAAATCTAAAAATTAAAATTCTAAATTTTTCGTACAAACGGATTGAAAATAAAATATTGGAAAATAAGTTCTTTCAAGATATCAAAAGTCTATTTTTTAATTTTTAATTTTCTTTTGATATTCCACAACCTTAAAATAACTAGAATGTTTTCAATTTTACATAATTGCATGTCTAAAAATTTAATACATTTGGAGAGTTATTTTAACAGCTAAGTCTAACGGTTTTAAGTTTTCTTTATGTGGAAATTTATAAAATTAAATTGTTTAATGAATATGCAATCTACTTTTGTATCAAGTTTCTTGCTGGTTAATGTTCAATGTGTAGGCAAGTACAAGCTTGACCCACAACAACATAGATTTCAACAAAGATTTTAATTTAAGCATTTTAAAATTAGTAAAATTTTCACAAACAAACATGCAATTGTATTTTTTTCAATGAAAGTATTTAGGATTTTAATAATAATAATATATATAGCAGTCCTCCACTTTTTTTTAAAAAAAAATATTCATGGCAAAATTGGTACAAACATTATGTCCACAATTAACAAGGCATGGTAACATAAATCATAGTGCCCTCTTCACTTCCCACAAGACTTTGAACCATGTTGTTGTCCAAGGGTAGGGTACTCGTAGATGGGAGATTCCTAAAAAATAATATTAGATACTGCTAAGATTTTTTAAAATTATTTTAAATGAGATACTTCTACAAAATTTATAGTATCTAGTTTAGTTTATACATAAAAATTTAAGCTCCAAAATTTATAGAAGTCAGTCGTCTCATACATTGTATCCTTTAGCACCTTGAATAATAAATATACAATAATTAAAAAATGAACTATTAAAAATTCAAGAGCTTAAGATGATTGACAAGTGACATAAAAATACCTAAGCTAGTGGGGCAAAATATAGCCCTACCTTTTAAACACTTCAAATTTGCAATCCTATAAAGTAGGGGCTACTATTTTTATGAAAAAGATTTTAATTAATCTCGTAGGACTTTCTCTTTTGTTTCCTAAGACCTCCTGATCCTTAAAAATATCCTAAAACCTCTACATGGTAGCCTATCACACAAACTTCATAAATAAGTTGTCCCTGCAAAGGAAATTTTAAGCTACTATTAATTATGCAGTTGTAAAAAGTTATTATTGCCATAACAATTTGTTGAAGGCCTTGCAATAATATTTACCCTTGATTGCAAACATCAATAACTTTTTGCACTCCAAAATTACTTGAATCATAAATCAGGATTAATGCACCATTAATCAATGTGTTAGAATAATAACAATTAATTTCTAAGTGGTTACTAATTATCAGTTGTCAAGAACTCTTTGCCAACAAACCTACTGTTATTATTGTAAATATTTTTCTTAAGAGTTGGTACTATATATTTGAGCATATAATTATAATTCGTAATCTTTTTTTTTGTTGGCTTTCATTAGTAAATCATTTCACCTTGGAATGGACTAGATATATTTGCCACATACACACATAAGCAACCATTCATTCCTCTTATCTCTATTGTTAAATACCTGCTAGCATATTCATTTCATAGTTGTCCTAATATAAAATTTCATGCCTTGGAAATCTCACTAAACAATTATCCATATATAGGGATTATAATTTTAGTTGATATTGTGAAATCTATCATCAAACTTTAAAAATAACTATAATTCAATGTTAGCAAAGTCTCACCATCAATTTATTGTTGGAACAAAACACAACATAACTTGTATACAAAGGACAAATCCGAGCAACTTTTCTCAACTCCTACAAATTGTATATGTTACAAATGCCTTCAAAGTGCCAATGATCCTACAACATGCAATCGTAAAGGAGCAAACCGATAAACCTTAATGTGTGGCTTCATTTTCTTCTTGTTCATCTAATCTATTTAACCATATAAGTGCAAGATCATTTCCTACATTGACAATGATCTCAAACTGATTTCTTTCATTCTCCATGAAACTTGTTCTCTTTGACAATCTGTTATGTATTTTTCTGCCATCTTCACTTGTCACTTTACCACTGCCTTCCAAATGACCTATCTTATTAGGTATCTTATTCCCTGCAATAAGAATTAGTAATCCAATATAATTACATTTCTCAAGGCCATTGCAATGTAAAAACCAATTGATTAAGAACCAACATTCCAAGTAGATAGTAAGCATAACAAATAAATGCGGGTAACCATGTACCCTAATAGTCTATATTATGAAACATGGAATAGTAAATTTTCCTTATAAGATATATTCACTATACAACCATACAAGCATGCATACAAGTTACTATATTGTTTAGGTACATTACACAATTTACATTTAGAAATCCATCCCCATTAAAAAGAAGAAAGAAAAATATACATCTTAGCATATACTTAATAGGTCTAGTATTTCTATACATATTCAACTATAATAACATTAAAGGTCACAAACATTTACTGACTAATCCTTAGATGGGAAAGGAAGTACTCCAAGAAAATAGCTTGAACTTCATGACACATTTAAGGAAAAATATTGGAAGAGTGGAATAAAGAAGATATCACTATGTGGCCCAATAATTGAAAGAACTAGACTACGTCCTATAAAATAAAACAATATAGGGCTGCATTAAAGCATTTGAAACACTGCAAAATGCCTAGTGGATAAAACCTACACAGTAATATAATGAAAAAAACAAAACAAAACAAAACAAAACGAGATACAAGTAAGTACCACATGTTCTAAGGATAAAATGAAATAAAACTTTTTAATAACATGCAAGAGACCAAGGATGCATTTTCTAAGAGAATTAAAATACTGCATGCCAAGTGGAGTATAATATAATTCACTTTTGAACTTTATACAAATTAGGTACAATGATGATCAAAGTACATAAAGCTGAAGTAAAATTAACCAAGTTGGTTAATATATAATAAAAGAAAAATCCTCAGTATATTTTGTTATGAAAATCGAATGAGAACTGGGTTTAAACCTTGTTTACTATCTCAAAGGTGTCAATACCCTCTATTATCCAAGTGGTAGTTTGGAATGAATTATAAGACCCCTAGTTATTATGTATACACCAGCCCTAACAATGCATAACCATTTCCCTAAATGCCCTACGAGTCAAGGGTAGGGGCAACCCTTTCAATAGTCGAGGGGCAGCACCCAAAAATGCAAAAAACAAGCAATGAGATGAGAGAAGTATTGATTTCAGCACTCCTAATGCTATCAAAACTTTCTCAACAGATTTTTCCTTCAAAATGTGTCCTTTGTGTAAGCTGGACCATGACAACATAATTTCCACCACACTTGATAACATATTAATTATCCACATAGAATTATTCCTAGGACAGTGGTACTAGAGCTGTGTTTTCTCTATTTTATGTCCTATTGAACTATTGGCAACACGTGTGAGCTTTCAAATTACGTCGCCACTCAAAAACAATTTTGGATAGAAAATTATGTAGGTAGTCAAGACTCTTCAAGAGATGCGCAAGGAAGCACTTTAAAAGTATAAAAAGACATGATGTTGCAGCTTGCTCAAATCCTTCCAAAATTAATGCCCACAAGTCAGTCCTCTAGAAGAAACATGCCATTTGAGGAACCATGACCATTCAAAGTTACAATGAATTTGTGCATCCCTATATTTGAAGGTAAGATTCAGATTGATGCACACAAAAAAATAGTGATTACTCACTTTGCGCTTCCCCCACCTGTCAAAGCTTGGTGGAAATCAAAGTGAAAACTAATTGAGGATAACGTAGTGAACTTGCCAAATTTTGTAGAAGCATAGAAGGGATTTTTATTTTTTTTTTAAATTTAATTTAATTTAATTTTATTTTGGCAAAACTGACTATGCCATTAACATATTATATTTATATAAAGTTTACACTGCTTCAAAGGTTCAAGAGGGAAAGAAGCAAAAAAGAAAACCCTCTATCCTTACCCTTACAAAAACTTTACAATCAGACCAGAGAGCCTGATTAGGCAGCTATATGCCTGCCTAAACAACCAGTACTACAACTCAAAACATAAAAGCCGGTAAGTAAAACCAGAGCAAGCGGATTATAACGGATTGATACCAAACATTAGACACATCCAAGGCTACTACATCAAAATCCAGAGAGACAAAAATGATAAGACCAGCCCGAGAAGAAAAAGACCTCACCGAACCACACTAGAGGGCCACAAATCACTTATCGCCCACTTTATTCTTTCTTATAGCCGATGCCCTCCCAATGACTGAGTTAGTTGATAATGCTGGAGTTGTTGATGCAGGTGGAGATGGCGCTCTGTCTTCATTTTCTACGAATGCTAGCACAATAGAGATTTGCTCAAACAGCAAGAAAGCGTTCGCAACCATCCCACTGGATAAAATATCCATGAACTTGATGATTTATCTCCTTAGATGCTGGAGATCCTGTCCCTCTAGGGACATCTTTAGGATGTCAACAAGGTGAGCTATCACTTTTTTATTATCTAGGTAAAGGCGAGCATAGAAGAGATATTACTTATTAATTATTAGTAATTACCCTATGCAAGATTATGAGAATCACAATATATGAAATCATGACAATTTACTGAAGACAATATCAAACGATACAATATGCCTTGTCTTAAGAATTTGGTATCTATAACATAAAAGATAGAAAGTTCTTTTGAGTGACACGATTGCTTATGCCCATATAAGTAAAAAAAACATTAATTTCATGGAGATCAAGCCACCAATAGGACAATAAAGTTTGAGGTCTATGGAAAATTATGAGAATCACAATATATGAAATGATGACAATTTACCGAGGACAATATCAAACGATACAATATGCCTTGTCTTAAGAACTTGGTATCTATAACATAAAAGATAGAAAGTGCTTTTGAGTGACACAATAGCTTATGCCAATATAACTAAACAAACATTAAGTTCATGGAGATCAAGCCGCCAATAGGACAATAAAGTTTGAGGTTAGATTCAAACATAAGGTAAAAAAGGCACAGTTGTTGCAAGCTTGATAAACACGTGTAAAAGGAATAATTCTGAATGACAAAATCAATCAGCGAACCATCATTGAAGAGTAGCTCTTGAGATAAGAATCCACAAAATAGTTCAACTAGTAAAGTGAACTCCACAAGGCTAATAGAAATTTTGAGATATGTTATCAAGAGATCGACCTTGCCAAAGATAGCTCATCCTCAACAGTGCAAACAATAGTAGGTATCGGGTGGGACATATTCATATCAAAGGAGCAAATGAATAATATATTGTTCGGGCTTATTATAGCCTTGTTTGGTTGAGGAATTAGAATTTGACTCAAAACTTGATTATCTCAAAATAAGGTTTTGAAATTCCAGTTTTGTGTATTCGGAAGAGAGTTTGGACCGTTTGGTTGACCCGAAAAATGTCTGAGACAATCCATCTTCTGCGTTTGATTGCAAATTTCAAAATTTTAATTGAAACTAAGAACCTTGCTTCTCTCACTTCAACAGACACCATGGCCATCATCCCCTACATTGACAGAACTCCATTACGAGCTCGTTCTCCCCCATTGATTGAATACCCACATCGCGAATACATACAAATCAATGATAATGGAAGCGTGGAGGGCTCAAAAGTTTTTTCCACAGTCGCAGGACCCGAAATTTCACATCCCAATACCGATAATTTCAAATCGACATGGCACATTTTCAAGCTCTTTCGACTATCCGCCGACTTTGTGGAGAGTTTGAAGAAAAGGGCAATGGTAGATGGGCGAGTGGAAAAATGCACCAGTTTCGAAGCAGTGACTGCACATATCTGGAAATGTCGAACACAGACGGTAGAAATGTAGGAAAAGGAGGAATCTTGCATGTTTTTTGTAGTGGATGTGCGGGGGAGAATGAATCCTCCATTGCGGAGTGATCACACGGGAAATGTTTTATATCATGCGCGTGTTACTGCAAATGGTGGGGAGTTGAAAGAGTGAAAAGGGGATCAGCAGAGTAAGCAATGAATATGAAGATGCACGGACCCAACGGCTTATTAAATGGGGTTCATAAAATTCGAAACCAGAAGATGAATTTAAATTCCACCTATTGGGTGGGAAGATAGTGTCGCCCATTTTGGTGTCAAAATCGGATTTTGATGTTCGAAACCCAATTACAGTTTAGCAAGCCAAACAGCAGATTTGACAAAAAAGTATAAATTCCTTACCCATAACCAAACAGGATAAATAAACTTCCTGTAGAAACCGACGACAGTCATAACTATTCAACATAAGTCAAATAATTCAGAATCTTGTTCACAAGAGATATGTCAGGTTGTTTATATTATCAAACAGTGGTTGTTTGTCATTTCTGTGCCACGTATATATCAGTTACAGCTGTCACTTGTAACTAAAAGACAAAAGGCCACATAAGACAAATTACAGTGTTTTTGGATGTAGCGATACCTTTCAAAATATCGGAATATGTTTATTGCACAAAAATGATATACATGGAGATAAATATACACGACAGTTGTTCAAGTCTAGACTTGTCTAAACCAGTTTGTGTACTGCAGCCAAACAGAGAAGAGAAATTATTGCAAAACGTTTGTAGAATGCTCCTTCTGTTGTATGGTATACTTGAGGGGTTCTGCGATAAATCAGAATTCTCCCTGTTAGAAGAGCAGTGATCAGATTAATAACAAGAAACCATAACTAAATTGGAAGACTTCATTCCTGAATGGCTTGTGAGCACCCACGGCCAGGGATTCCTCACAGTAAGCGTGATTACTATTAGCAACAACAATTAATATCAACTATTAATCCAAACCAAGTGATAATTTAGTTCTTAAGAGATGTTATTCAAGAGGCATGATTAGTGCTTGAGTGGTGTGATCACAAGCTACATGGAAAGGTGCGGTTTGGATTGGAGATACGACCCCCACTTCACGTATCTTCAATATTATTAAATATTGAAGATAATGAGGGAGGAAAAATTGTCTCAGTGCTATTTCATATTCATTTGGGGATCACTCAAATTGAGCAACAGTCGTATTAGGCTTGGATGCATAATACAAGTATTATAAATCAGAAACACCATCATATACAATCACCACTATAATCAGACATGACACATTTCACCATAGGCGATTTAGGAGGAAGTCACATAAATGTAAGTCTCATATCAAGGCTGCAACAACATTGCTATAAACAATAGTTAGTACAGCTGCCTAGTCATAAAGATAAGTTAGGGCCACCCAAACACATTAGTACTCTCAGCAATATCATTCTATATTATTACATAGTTACAATTGTTTATCATAGTTGATATAACCAAGGATTACTGTACATAGTGCAGTTACAACAATTCATTTAAGCATATATAATTAATTATACATAACCACAATAGCAAGTGATCTTGATTGTTGTCTAGCTTTAGAGGGTTTTCATTTCAACTATTTTAAAAAGTAAAAAGCTTAAAGAAGAAAATTGTTCTGCAGTCTCAACCCAATTAGAAAGAGGCACATTACAAAATACTTGTAGAAAGGATTCAATATCTAAACATTTCAAAATTTAAAAGGATGTTATTTTACTGATAAGAAGCAAAGTGATTAGTATACAGTGAAGAATCATTTTCATATTGTGTTATTTGACAATACACTTTCAGATATACAAAGATTATTTATTGAGTTGGTGCTCATTGTAATAAGGATTTGTTCAAAAAGTTGACTGCTTTGGAGGTAAAAAGGTGTTGGGTGACTCCTTGGGTTCATGTTCTAAAACTATTGTAAAGATTTCAATTTAGGATTAGGACAGTAGATCCTAGTAGCATTGTTAGTTGTATTTTTTCTTCTGGGTTTCCACATCATATTTAAGTATAGTGTCTCCTATTTTGTGATGCTTCTTATGAGTTTCAATATATTATTTTGATTCAACATACAAATCAAGTTAATTGAATAAAAAGTTAAGTTTTAAATACTATTAATTCACCCCCCCCAAACTTAGTAGTAAACTTGTGTTCTACACAACCTTATGAGATGTGAGGAAAGGTCAGTATGGGAGAATGGTGAGGCCTCACTAGGTACACGACCTCATAAATTATGAGGCCAAGAAGGATAATAGATTCCACTATTGGGCCTAGGATTGAGTTATGAAACTTTATTGTAATCCTTTCCCCAACCAATATGGTGGAGTTTATACAATAGTTATACGACCTTAGACATTAGAAGGGAATAAGATAGAATGATGGAGGAGAACCACATAACAATTCTACTAGGTACCCTAACCACATAAGGTATGAGGCCAAGGGGGACAGAGTATCTGCCCTTGTGCCCAGGGCAGTGACAATACAGGCACATCATCACCTCTTCTTATTCACTCCTCACTATGGTTATGACTCATGAAAGATGAAATGCTATAAATGTTTTCTCAGCATATGCCTAAGTATATTATGAGTATGTTCTTATCTAAACACCAGAATAGATCTGCATGTCTTTTTATTCACTTACGAGATACTAACAATTTAATTAGTCATGTATGTATGTGTTTGTGTGTGTCCACACACACACACACACACACACACACACACACACACACACACACACAAATACATGATTTGTGGGATTTATATTCAAGCATAATGAAAGAGATTTCCTACTTGGTAAGATAACTTTCTAACCCTAGCTCTTGTAGTTGTTTTTGTAGAATCTTAACTGGGACACGTTTGTGATGTTCTCTTTCTAAAATAAGATTTAATAATAAATAATATATTGAATAGTAATTAAATAGAATTGAAATATAAAAGTTAATAAATAATAAAATACAATTCAGATATCACTATATGAAAGATATTTCAAAGTGTTAAGAAATAGTAGGAAGTACTCCAAAAATAATTACCAACAAATAATACTAAATGAAAGATTAGTTACCTAAACTATAAAGTGGTAGTAACCCCGTATATAGCAATTACCATGCCTCAAAAGAAATGCATGGAGAAGGATAAAAGGAAATGATTAATATGAAGACAACAATGGGATTAATCACTAGTGATCGCTTTGGGTTGGCCCTGAAAGCTTTGTAAACATTTCAACTATGAGGCTAGATTAGGGTAGTAGATCTTAGTAGCATTTCTCACTATGGTTTTTCCCATCCTAGGTTTCAAAGAAAAATCTTGTGCATTGTTTTTATTGTGTGATTGAATCTATTTCTTATATCAGTTTCAATTCCTTTTAGTTATTGGTTTGAAGTTTCATAAAGTTCATCAAAAGTTTTATCTTCTACTGATTCTGCCCCGCTCTCAGTAGAAGAATTGTGCTCTACATAAGAAGCTCCGAAAACAACCTCTGTAGCCTTTATCAAAACATTAAATATATGCCTAAGAAATCCTTCAAACTACTCTAGAGGGTTGAAGATCAAAACTAATCTACTTCATAGATTGAAGTCAGAATTGTATGCCTTTGTTGAAGACTTATGTTGTGTCATCAATATTATTGAGTTATCTATTTCAATATGAATTAAGACATTATTATCATGCAATTCTTTAGCATATTGTGAATCTGATTGCAAGAATTAGAGTAGTTCTAGTATGTTATAATATGAAAAGCACACTCATGAAAGACAAACACAAAAAGAAACATGCAAACAAGTGTTCTATTACTTTTATATAATGTAAACGGTTGACAAACCATAATATCAGATAAGGTTTGCATTTATGTTTGACAAAATGTTAAATGAAGATTTGTGAAGATTGAGTGTCAAGTTAGAGTCTATTATAGTGGTATCAGAGCCTTGACCCTACCAACCTGCTAGGTTGAGGTTTATAAGTAGTGTTGAACCAAGAAGAGATGGGAACTTGTCAAACAGACCCAAGTCTCTTGATGATGTTGAGGGATTTGGCAAGAGGACAACAATAAATACCTAAAGCAATAGGTAGTTTGTCAAGATTAAGCAAAGGGATAACATCAAGAGCAAGTGCATTATAATACTTATCAGAATTGAGGCCGTCCTTTCAACAGAGAGAAGAATTGTGGGAAAAATATCTTTTGGCAAAAAAGAGGAAAATGTTGAATCTTCTAGCACAAGGGTTCATAAAGATTGTGGGAATTAGAAGAGTAAATAGTTAGAATAAATATTCAAGGAAGAAAAAAAAACTCTTAATTTAATATTTAAGAGAGGATGGAAGAGAAAGAGGATTTGCTTGCTTGCAACTTGTAGACCACAAAAGATCAGACGACATTCCTAGAAGCTTGGACTCCTAGCCGAACGTGTGGGAGCCCTAAGGAGGATGAAGCCATGACTACAAGTTCACCTCAGCCATATGAGGATTTGGATAAGGAAGAATAAATTATTGTACCCACAACAAGAAAACATATAAGTCTTCATGGTAACCACAAGATTGAAGAAAATGCTCTCATGGAGTTTTCCCAACCAACATTGATTGACCAACTATGTTGAAATATGAATTCTACTCCCATTCCTTTGCATCAACCAACTCTACATCTTATTGGTAATGAATGATTTGTCCATATATTGAAAGTGATTTCCCTTGCATCATACACATGATTACATTGGAGCAGTCTTGTTTAGATAATATGGAACAAATGGTCTTAGAGAACTGAATGTCGAGACCCAGAGGAAGGTCCTACAGTTTGATAATGTTTGGTTTGTCATGGATGCTTCACAATAGATTTGGTCTAAGGAGGTGCAGGTATGGATCAGTTCAATGACAACTAAAACAACAAGGAGAATATGTGACTCTCAGCGAAACACACCTCATAGACCAACATAGTATAGCTATTATGTGTTTGCAGAGCACCATAGTAGATGTTTTTCTGAATGAAGGAGTACTTTCGACGTTGTAGTCCATAATAATAGGATGCCTCAGGCTGGTCTTCCTTTGTAACGCATTAGACACTATGAGCTATAGTAGGAATTTTGAAGTTCTTTTGTTCTGATTCTCTATTACGGTTGCATTGTCCATAGCAATTTGCATGTGAAGGATGAATCAATACTATCAATTATAAACAATTGGTTTACCATGCATCTTGTAAATCTATGAATCCATATCATGCATCTATTGAGTATCTTATTTACTATAATCCTCATTTTGTGCGAGTATGCAGTGCCCCTTTCTCCATCATTTCGTGAAGCTGGTCCTCCAAACACCAATGAGATATTCTCATTTTTATTCATAGATGCTAAACTTAACCAACACTTTGTCTATTTTCTATTTTCTCATTCTTATGTTTATATGGGGTTGTATACATCTAAAATATGGTCAAATAAAACATTAATTAAATTCAAGTCATTTAGATTAATTAAAATAAAAAAATAATTAACTATGTAATCGAATTAATTATTTGATTATATAGTTTATTAATTAATTAAATTTAACACATTAATAAATTATACATCGCTAATTAATTAATTCTTTTCATTAAATTCCTCCTAAAATCTTTCACCTGCCACTACATGACAAAAATAAATCAACCAATAGGAGAAGAGGAAAGGGAGCACATGGATCACTCCATAGCTTTGCTATCTTGACTATTCAATCTTGAGAATCAATCTTGTCCATCCATAGGGGACATATCATCAACCCCTAATCGTAATCATACCTTTATCATGGTTACCTAAACTCACCCTCTTCACTATGGGAAATCCTATAAATAGGATGCATAATTCAAGTTAATGATCAATTTCCATTTTATAGAAAAGTTATCATGCTAATCTAAGCATTGCAGATCATTTGAGTAGTGTTATAATGTTCAATCGCACATTCAAAATTGTTTTCATAAGCATGTTAGATTAAATCTTTCATTCATTCCATCATTACTATCGAGAATTTGTATCATAGTTTAGCATTCTTTCTCATTTAGATTAGGATTTGCATCACTCATCATAGCATCATTGATCATCTTAAATTCTCATTTTATAGGGTGTAACTTAAGGATCTAATTGTAGTTGAGAGCATAATTCAAGTCCCTAGAACTAGAGATCCATAGAATTCTCATGTTTATTTCAATTCAATTTACTTAATATAGTTTTTTATCATGATTTTGATTTTGAGTTGATATATCATACTAATTTTCTATGAAGGTTTGTAGTACTTAAATTACACATGGAGGTTAATGTTAGGATGTTGGTAGGTTTCATTGTTTACCTAGCCACGTAAGGGATGAGTTCTTTCTCTTTAAAATAAACATGTTTAGTATGTTGTTATCAATTAAGTCACCTATGCATGTATATATCTCTTCATAAAGACATGCTATCATTTAGGGGCAATGAAATAGTTTATATGATGTCCAACCTAATAAATGAAATCGACCGTGTCCTATTTTCAGGTGCTCAAGACTTAGATTGAAGGGTATTTTAGTCAATGTTAAAACAAAGTTAAACTAGATGTTGGAAAACTAGAATTCTATACATACTAGTACTTGCACCTTGGAGTGGTGCAATAGTTACACCAAATATATTATATATATTAAATGATGTCGTTATATTGTTGATATGGAAAGTTTGGTCATATTAGTTTTGTTACATAGTGACATATCTAGTGGAATAATTTCATCTCTACTATTCAATACGTGCAAAATAATTACTTTTTATTTTTATAAAATTGATTTTAATTCATAAAATTTAATTTTAATGTATTATTTTAAGGATCTGCAACATTTTCTCTAAGTCATTTTTCCCAGAAATTTTTCTTTATCTAAAATCTCTAATAAAAGGATAAGAGGATAAGCTTAAACTTGGAAAACTAATTATTCTTTTAATCACACTTATAAAGAAAAAAGATAAATAAAACTTCTAGCGATCAAAGAGCATTGCACTCAAATTTTCATATTTGAAAAAAAAAAACTTAAGCATTTAAATAATAGCAAAAGACACCCAATTTTAAGGTCACTTTAATAGATTCTCTCTTAATCTCATTTGATTGGTAGAAGTTTCATTCCACTCTCTAATATTGAAATTGGAACCAAATAAAATAACTATTCAAATAATTAATATTTCTATCTTGACCATAAGATTTGCATCATCTCAAATTTTCATATAAAATATTCACTAATAAATCGTCATCATCATAAAATAATTATTCATAACAAAATTTAGTTTGAAAAATAAATTTTCTACCTTTACTTCCATAATTAACTTTTAAGAAAAAAAACAATCTTACCAATTCTAATAGATCACTAACCTTTTTCCAATTTCACAATTTCAATAAAATATTGAATATTTAAATAGCCTCTTCCATTATTTTAGCCTAGAATCTAGGTCATACTCTAATGACTTTATTTTAGGCTTAAGAATAGAATAGAATTAAGTTAGAGGAAATAAATACTACTTAATGCTTATGAGATATATTCCTAATGCATAGTAAAAAGATCCACATTTTAAGGTGAGGTTTAAATGTAATAGATTAAATTTTTGCCCAGCTCCTAAACAAGTTATCGAGATATTTCCTATGTTTCGTACCTAATGCTTGTGAGATATATTCATAAAAAAAAAAATTATTTCTTTGATTCTTAAAAATGAGTTGTAATTCATGCTAAAAAGATCCCACCAAGTTTTAAAGTGAGGTTTAAATGTAAGAATAATAGATTCAATTTTTTCCCACCTCTTAAATCCTCCAAAATAGTTGCTGAGATATTTCGTATGTTGTTAGTTATGAACGCTAGTTAATTCCACTCTTAGTTATTTTTTTGAAGGCAAATTTTGAGCTGCTGTTACTAAGAAGGCCTGCTAGATTGGTTAACAATTATGTATTTCAAGTCATACTCAAGATTTCCCAATTTTTAATATATAATGGGTTCTTAAGCTTCGATTATTAGCCTTTACAAATATCCTAAACTTTAGATTTTGATCGAATATGAATTTTAAGAAATGGCAGAAAGGAGGATTTTCAGCTGCTGCAAGACAAGGAAAATTTTTAGGCCAGCACGCTTCTAGACATATCCCACAATGGGTGTTTCAGAATGGGATATGGGTGGAAAAAGCTGTGTTTTCTAGAGGGACTCTGGGAAATGGTGGGCAAACGAGGGCCGTTAGAAACACAAACTCTGGGATGAATTTAGGAACTTTCAAATGGTCATATTTTGGAACTAAAAGAGCACAAAATCAAGTTAGAAACAAACCCTCTTATGGGGAAGAACAAAAAGGATTCAGAAGCCTCTCAAGAATGCATAAGGATATCTTATCTTTACCGTTCAATCCTAATCTCATTCCTATATTTCCCCCAACAAAAGCTGGGAGACCGATCAATCCTCCTTTACCAAAAAAATCTTGGTCTAATATCCACTGGGAGATTCATAAACAAAGAGCTCAGCTTTTCAGAAACATCAGAGAAAGGGACATCTCTTAAAATTACAAGGGTAGCTCTCACAAAATTTCCATATCTAATCATAAATGGACACCCATACACACTCCTCATGAGAGTTCAAGGTTCTTTCAAATGAGCAGAAAGGGGGATGCAACATTGGTTCAGACTAAAGAGATTAGTCAGCACGACACGCAGATAGAGCCAAATAATAGGCCTCCAAAGACCGGTCCTCCATACAAAAGCCAAGAGAAAGTCCCCTTTAATTTCTTGATGGAATATTTGGCCCAAAGAAGCCATTTCTTGACCCAACAGTCCATCATATACAAATTTTGGGAGGTAGAATTAACTTATCCTCAGTTCTCTTCTTGGGCATTCTCCAAATGGTCAAATATTGGTAGAATTGAATCCATAGATTTGGAGCTTGGTTACTATCTTGTCATTTTTGAGGATGAGATCAGCAGAGACAACATTTTCAAGACATAGGCATGGTTCCACAATAACTCAAGGCTACATATGCAACAATGGACACCAAACTTTGTGAGCTCTACAAATGTGATCAAGTTCATACCAAGATGGATATGCTTTAATAATCTTCATGTGGAATACAGAGACTCAGAATCCATCCAAGTCATTGCAAACAATATGGGAATTTATCTCAGACACCATCATTGTCAACTCTCGGCTACAACATGGATTTGTCTGCTTTTGGATATCACTAAGGATCTAGCAAGATCTCTAAAGATCAAGTCCAAATTTGGAACATGGGAGAAACTCATATCCTATGCAAATCAAGGGATACCTTCAGACGAAGGGCAAAACCAAAAATCTCAGACGGAGTCATCAAATATGCAGAGTAAGGAAGGGGACCTCTAGAACTCAATATTGGCTAATAAAGATTTGATTGATACAGACCCTCATGCATTTTCATCACACCAATGCGGGGACCAGAGTAACAGAGACAACAACAACAATAATCATTCAAACTCCTCATCGGCCCTTTTCCCAGAGGTAGGATCTCTCAACAGAACACTTAAGGTTCATAGAAAGGGCATTATGGAAAACTTTAAAAAAATCATGCATGTCTTTCTTTGGTTTTTATATTGGAGAATTAAGGGCATTAATAAGTCAAATCTAAAAGCCCTTCTCTTTGTACCCCAAATAGCACACATGGATACTCAATTACTTGATAGCACACTTTGCCCAGGAATATGGGAAAAAGAAAGGATTAATCAAAGTATCCCCACCGTTCAGATACCCAGAAGTGTTTTCGCACTCGAAGACAATTCCTTTCGCATTTCTTGATTCAATCCTAAGGTGGCAGAACAATTACTAACTCAGTGGTTTAGAGAAGTCCAAGCAGATATGATCTCAAAGTTGGCCGACCAAGTTATGGATGAAGTTTCTTCTCCTTATCAGTAGATAATGATTCAGTCAGACTCTACAGCAACGGAACACCTCACCCCTACAGTTATTCAGCCAGTCCCAAAGGATCAGCAGGATGATGACATTCTTCAAACCAAGATATGTGACTTATGGGTTATTGCAAAGACAGGTTCAAACATTGGATCCTCTTTGGGAAAGATGGTAAACCAAAATCAAAGGACTTACAACTCCCCTACAAGAAGGAATAAAGAAACTGGTGACTTTGATACTTCAAACAATAGCTTTGGGACTAGGAAATCTTCAAGAATCAGGGAGAAAGAGTTAAGACTGACTAGTTATGGCAAGGGAGAAAAGTTAAAAAAAAGCCTAAAACTAAAAGTAGGATTAAAGGAGGGATCATCCCCCTGAAATCAATGGGAATAAAGAAAGTTGGGGAGAACATGGAGACTGCATTGCAAGAACTGGCAGGCTTAGAAAACTCTAGAGGAGATGATTTTGATAATGCCTCTCCCATTTCTCCTCAATTACAGGACATCTATGAACTCTTTGGAGGATCAGATCAAGGAAACATAAAAGAAAGAAATATCCCATATTCTTTTAATGAAAGACTCCTAAAAGAGGATTATGAGGAACAAGAAGACAGGTGGGATGTTATTGAAAGAATGGGATTTTCAAATTGCCAATCTCTAGTCACAGCTCAAGAAGGAAATTTAGGGGATGTTGATTTGGTAGGAAAGAATACTCCAAAGATCCCTCCTCACCTAGAACTCCAAATGTATGACACTAATAGAAAAAGAGCAGATTGTGGACTACTTAACAAAAAAAGTAAAGGGAGGAAATCCTTGGCCACATTAAGGTTAGAGGTTGGTGAGGATCTGGATCAAGAAAAAATCGCTGAATATCTTAATGTTGGGAAGGGGTATATCCTTCCCAAGTCTCAATGAAGGTCCTCTCATAGAATGTTAGGGGTCTTAATGCCCCTAACAAGCAGCGTATAGTCAAACGCTGCATTCTGATGACTAAACCATCTATAGTACTCATGCAAGAAACAAAATTGAGTACAGAATCAATATCTTTCTTTTCCAAATCGCTTGGAGATTGGTATTGCCATCATGTGGAACCCAAGACTTGTTAAGGTAACCATCTTAGGAAAGAATGCTAACTGGATGAATGCTGAAGTTAGATGTCTACAATCAAATCTTCAGTTTAAAATAATAAATGTGTATGGTCCCAATTTAAGAAAGGGAAAATAGAAAGTTTGGGAAGATTTAAGTAGATTCTTCAATGAATTACAATATGAGAACACTTTCTTGGGGGGAGAATTCAATGCAATTGCTCACCCTTCAAAAAAAATGGGAGGCTCGCAAAGGGAATCTCAATCCCAACTTGACTCTAAAGAATGGCTCCGAGTGGAAACTCTGATGGAAATTGAATTGGAAAATGGGAAGTTTACATGGAACAACAAAAGAATGGGTCCTAGCAACATATCATAAAATCTTGATAGGTTCTTCTTTAAAGGGGACTTTTCCATTTTCCCCTTCTATCTCAAAGCATCCATTTCTCCAACCTCTAGTTTATATCACTTTCCCATTCAACTAGAAATTATGGGGGAATATAAATCGTTGCATTGCCCTTTCAAATTTGAGAACATGTGGCTGAAAGATACTAGATTTCTAAGTTTAATCTCAGAATGGTGGCATGAATGCAGGCCAAAAGTATCAAAATTGTTTTGTTTTACATCTAAACTAAAATTTGTAAAGCAGAACCTGCTCATATGGAACAGAGAATAATTCAATAATATATTCTCCTCCCAAACGGAGATAGAAAAAATACTTAAAGATGTTAATGAAATCACTATTCAGTTAGGTATGAACAAGGAGAGATTTGACAAGGAAAGGGACCTTCTAAGAGAACTGGAAGACATTCTTGCAAAGGAAGATATTTTTTGGCAACAGAAATCTAGAGAGAGATGGCTAGAAGCAGGGGATAAAAATACAAAATTCTTCCACAACAACATAAAACATCGTCGAATAGAAAATAGAATCCATCAAATTACTAAGGAGGATGGTACTGTTACGCTGGACCAAAAACAAAATTCAAACATAAATAGTTAGCTTCTACAAAAAACTACTAAATCATTTTGGAGTGTCTCACTTGAAAGCTCATGAGGAGCTCCTAATGGATATTCCAAAGCTCATTTCTGATCTTGATAATCAAATTCTTCTGGCCAAATTTACTGAGAAGGAAATCAAGGAAATATTGACTCAAATGGCCCCTGACAAAGCTCCTGGTCTAGATGGCTTTCCTCCGAGCTTCTTCCTACATTGCTGGTCCATATTGGGAAAGGAACTCACAGAGGTGTTGGAGGCTGGAAGATCTTCAGGTAGATTCCTAACTAAAATTAATAACACATTCATATCTCTTATTCCAAAGAAAGAAAATGCATTTTGTATGGATGAATTTAGGCCAATAGCTTTATGTAACACTGTCTACAAAATTCTATCTAAGGCTTTTGCCTATAGATTAAAACTGGTATTAAGAAAGATCATTGGGGAAGAGCAAACAAGATTTGTTCTGAGAAGGTCAATACTAGATGGCATAATTATTGCCCAAGAGGCCATTCATTCCATACAATGCAATAAACATCCTAGTATGATAGTAAAGTTGGATATTAAGAAGGCATATGATAAAGTAGACTGCAGGTTTTTAACAAAATGTATGGAGAAATTTGGCTTCTCCAGAGCTTGGATAAACCTTATATACTACTGTATATCGACTCCAAGATTCTTCATTTTGATTAATGGGTCCCTTGAAGGTTTTTTTGAAGGATCTAATGGCATCCGACAGGGTGACCCCCTATCTCCTTTTCTTTTCATTATTATGGTAGAAGAACTAGGGCGGAGATTCATTAATCATCAAGACCAAGGCTTAATTCAAGGGGTGGAAATCACTTCATTGGTCAAAGTGGTCACTCATCAACAATTTGCTGATGATCTACTTTTATTTGGTAAAAGTAACAAAACAGAGGCACATCATATGAAAGATATCTTGGATAAATACTTACTCACGTCAGGGCAAGAGGCAAATAAAAAAAAGTCAAAAATCTATTTCCTTAACACTAGGAAAAAAGTTCAGCAGGATATCCAAATAGTCCTAAAGTTCTCAATGGGATCCTTCTCTTGTCAATGGGTCATACCACAATAGTGGGTTACACTTTTTTGCCTAAACGGACATTGAAGTCTACATTTTGAGAAAAAATTTCACATTCAGATGCATATTGTCGTTGAACTATTTGAAATCAAAAAATGAAGTAAACTAGAGTCTTTTAGCATTTTATGTCTAGATTCCAAATATATCTTTTTTATTTTTTTTTGAATTGATTTTAATGGTTTTTTTTTCTCCCACTAAAACTGCTATGTTGCTGAAAATGTCATTTTCAAAAAGGTACAATGACTTCATACAACATAACTTTTTTTCTAAAATAGATATCAATGTGTTTCTTTTGAATTTGGTTTTGTAATATCCATATAGAGGGCATGCAATTGGTTTGACGACATTAACATGATTATTGCATATTTTATGAATGTTTGAAGTAGAGTCAATCGTAATTTTGACATACCTTAACTACGTAGCTGATAACTTGTTGTGCATTTATCGAAATTCAAATTTTATTTTTTTGATAGAAAGAAGACTCGAAACCGGAGGGTACTGTTATTTTTCAAATTTTTTTTTCGTATTTTCTAATATTTTTTATTGAATGTCAACCTGGAAGTTTATATCTGATAAAAAAACCTACATCTGATGCACATCAAAATACATAGACCTAATTAACTTAAAACTTGTCAAATCTATATTCTTTAGAAAGCTCATTCAGAGTACTTGTGCGATGCAAAAGGAGGTGTCCCTATTCTTCCATTTGAGCCCCGCGCTTGAGCCCCGAAGCCATGAAAACTACATATTGATGTTAGCCTTTGCAGATGGCATCAATTTTGTGGGTTTCAATAGAAACTATTTAGTTTCGATCGAAACTACTTTCTATTGAAAGCAGTTTCATGATTTGGCTTTTCCCCAACATTTAGCAAAGCACTTTTTATCGAAAGTGTTCAGTTTCTATCGAAAGTCAAAGATGACTTTCGATAGAAACCTATGTCGACCTCTTTGGTGTCGTTTCGGGTTCAGAATGATTACATATAAATAAATATATGTTTTTGTCATCTTGTTAATTCGAAAGTCCCAAAATACATATAAATAAGAGTGCATGACATTATTCAGAAGATACTGAACATAGACTACATGAAGAAGCTCGAGAAAGATATTATCAGAATAAACAAGGTACATGTCTATATCTCTTTATCTCTCTCTTTGTCCATATTTTAAGTTGATGATTATG
>MU223753.1:3251291-3268835 GCA_018584345.1 Thuja plicata
GCACTTGTAATTTTAATAGGTACACATATGCTTGCAAAAGTTACAGTTTGTAAATGTCATCTTTAATGGAGATATTGTTTTCCATTGTTTTTATCGGTTTGAATGTGGGCTACATATTTGTATGTTGTCGCTCTATTTTATTTATTTTCTCTCTGATCTTTTTACTATTGAACTGGTGGGGTGGATAATTCTCTATTGCGGTACGGAATGTATATGTTTTCAGCTTAATCTTATTTTATGACGATTCCTTTAATGTGAATTGATCATATTTAATCTTTATGATATAATGTTAGAAATTGGATTTGAATATGCTTAGATTTATTTTATGTTTTTTCTTTTATATGTGTTGGTTGTATAAATAATTAATGTATGTTATTCATGATTTTTCAATATACAATTTATATGAGATGACCAAACCTTAGTTATGTTGTGATTTTATGTCTCACATTTTCTATGACTTATTATATGTTAGTTGCAACAAGATGTTAGACATGATCCTATGAGAATGGTATAGGAACTGGAAAGTGTTCATGTTGTGAAAATCGAATTGAATGATTAAACATTATATGGGAAAAGAATAGTATCATGTTCTTAATTGTACATTTACAAGTGATGTACTAATAGGGAAAAATTAGAGTAAATATTTCTTGTGATAAGATCTATATTAGTATATGTATTCAAGTGTATGATGTGTTGTATTGTAATTGGTCACCAAGAGTTGTCAAGGGGGAGTGGCTCAGGGGGGTGAAAACCTAATCAATGAACTGAGGTTAAACATTAAATAAGATAAAGTGATGCCTCATCCATGCCTCGAGCACTTATTCAGACTGAGGATGGGAGTGGAAGAAAATGCCTACAATGTTAGGCATGATCAAGCATCCTTGTCAAAACAAGAGGATGGCCCGGTTCCACATGAGTTCCTTCGTGGAGATTGGGGACTAGAGTGGCCAAACCTAGGTAACCCAAGGGGAGGACTATATGATGACACTTTTCCCTTGAGAGTTTGGTGTCTAGTCCCTAGTTGTCATAAAAGTAAGCCATCATTGCTTAAAGCTTACTTGCTTGTTCTTATTTGATCTTTATGTGTCATACTCACTTGCTTGCTGGGTGGTCCCACAATAGTGTGTCCCACTTTTTTGAACATCTTGATTTTTGTTGAAATTAGACATTTTTAAGAAAATATGATGATTTAAGCCTTGAGAGATCCTATTTGAAGGAGTAAATTGAAAATGGTTAGATAAAAGCCTTTTGGATCAAAATCTCTTCGGTATAATCTGTCTACTTCACACCTATAATCGATTCACCTTTGCACCCATCAAAATGCTGACAAAAAATCACTTTGACATTAACTTTTTGTGGTATCAAATGAATTGATTTGACAAACCCAAATACAGGATAATAGTACTTAGAGAAATCTTTCCAATGATTATGGTTTTAATATATATTGAGTTTATTATGACTTTCTTTTTAAATTTTAGTAAACATAGGATGTTTGACCATTTAGCAACTTCTCTGTTTGACGCTTTTGGAAAAATAGTAAATTAGGGGGAAAAAATAGTAAAAAATATCTAGAAAATTTGTATTTATGTTAGCTTTCTATCAAAACAATAAAAAAATGAATTTTGATATATACAGATCAAGTTAGAGCGATTCAAATGAACCTATTTCCAAATTATAGTTAATGGCACTTCATAACTCAATAAACTATAAAATATTCAACCAACTTGAATGAAACCAATTGGATTCTCTAGATATTGGTCTTGCAAACCTAACTTCAAAATGATTACATTCTTATCAATTTTATAAAAAATGTTATGTTGATCAAAGTGAGTCTCACTCCTGAAAAATATTGATTTTTCAGACAAGCCACTTTTTCAAGGAGAAGGAAAAATTGATATAAATAAATTCTACTATATATATATATATATATATATATATATATATATATATATACTAGAAACAAAATGCTAAAAGTCACTAGTTTGCATTATCTTCAAATTTTTAATGGTTTTACAACAATAGGTGTCCAAAAGTGAAGTTTTTTTTTTCAGAATGTTCATTTCAGTGTCAAAGTTGGCCAAAAAGTGGGGCACTATATCATGGGATCACTCTGCTCTTACTTGATGTTAATTATTTGCTTAGTCCATGTGTTATTTTGGTGGCTTTTACTTGTGTTCCTCAATACAGGTACTGGAATCTTGGATGGGCACAGTTGTAGTATTAGCACAATTTCTTTTAGACACTTGACATTGTACCACTCTTATTCTTAAAAGATTGTATTAGATTCACCTGTTATGGGTCAATATATGATCGATTATACTCTTGCAATAGAACATGACTCAATTTAAAATTTATTGTAATAGAGTAATTACAATGAGTTATAAATGAAGATCTTGATATGGTTATGAGGTACTTATTATAGCACTTTAACATTAGAGTTCATGTTGAGTTGTTATCTAAGTAACGACATTAGGGGGCCCAAGATGACTTAGGGGTACAATGTCTGATTTTCGCACTAAGTCTTGTATGATTTCATAAATTTTTCATGAGTTTTAGTATTAAATACTTGATAAGTTATATAATTTATATTCTCATGATCATGTAAGTGTTTTAGTATGTTAAAAAAAATATTTCCCCTTTTTATGTAGTTTTTCCCCTCGTGGGTCTCTTATTAGGGCCGTTAAGTAAACAATTATGATACTCATCAAGAGTACATATGCTTGTAGGATAATGATGAAGATCTAGATTTTACTACTACACAAATTGAAGAGTTTTCCTCCCTTAATGCAAATAATATGTGAAAGATGCTTCAAAGTTAAGAAGATATGACATGAATGTAATTGAATGCCCTTAAATATTAGAAAATATAACTAAATCAAACAAATTAATACTTAACTTCAACCAAAGATCAAAAAATAATGTGGAAAATTTGACTAACGTTTGAATTTAACGTCTACATAGTCAATGATTAAGTCCACAAAAATGGAAATTACCTTGGATATTCAAACTGTCAAATCTAGATGGATACCACTTATGTTAAAGTTGATGTACAAATAAATTTAATAAATACAAGTCTTCAAATGATTATATATCAGATTGAAATATATAAGAATGAAATAAGAACTAAACGATCGGGCCTAACTTTACACAATATTGTGTAATTTTATAATATATACATATATTAATACATTCTCTCAAAATAACCAGAAAACATATAAAAATGACCAAAAATATACAAACTTTGTCATTACAATAAGTTTTCAATTAAAAAATAAAATAATTAATATTATAAAATGTTAAAGTTGTATAATTGATATAACAAAAAATAAGCAACATGCGCATCTCCTTTATGCTGACAATTTCAAATGTGACATTTTTATGTTAAATATTTTGGACATTATAAGTATCACAGTCTAAGTATTTCATCTCCTCAATATACACTATCTAAATATTATTTCATCTCCTCAATATATACTATCTACTACAAAATATAATACATGGACATTATTATTATCTAGTTGCCTAGAAAACAAGACAACAATATTTACATAAACCTAGGAAGTAGATATAGATGAACCTTCATTGTTCCCTGAACTAGCCATGTTTATTTATTGTCAAGAAAAGGTGAGATATCTATTGGTAAATGAGGAGTATTAGAGGTACCAAGAAATTCACCTTTGATTGCATTTAATCTATAAACTATCTCAGTCATATCATGTCACTCTTTGGGTGCCTCCCTTGTGTAAAACAACCCAATTTATATAAATTGGGTAAGACATTCTATTACCATTGATGTCTCTGATTCATGAGCATCTATAAGATAAACATTATCCGCCACATCTTGTATTGTATTTGGAAAATGCATTTCTATCCATTTTTGTAGATTGAGTCCTTTGGTGAACATATCATCTCTTGGTCTCCTCCTTGTCAATAACTCTAGAATTAAAATTTCATAACTATATAAATCTCTTTTTGCAGTAAGTCTTCCACCTATCCCATACTCTATAAAATCAAATAAACATGGATGAAAAAATGTTAAGTTATTTGAAGCATTTGATAGTTTATAAGATAAAGAAAACCAACAAAATGCATAATACAATAATGATAAATCTATGTACCTGGTACAATATAGCCAAAAACCCCTTTAAGTGCATATGAAGAAGTCAAAGAATCTACATAATTGTTGAAAATAATATTGAAAAGGCCAAAATCTTTTATGTATGAAGTCATGTTGTCTCCTAGTAGGACATTGTTGGGCTTGAGGTCACAATGAATCACTTGAACAAAGCAGTAGTGATGAAGATATTCCATTCCTTCTACTATCTCTATTGCTATCCTTGTTCGATCACTCAAATTTAATATCCATCTAGCACCTTCCAGATGATATAGCCATCTCTCTAAACTTCCATTTGATATGAATGGAAGAATTAAGTCTTTAAAATCAAGGTTGGAGCATGTTGAAATGATTTTAATTACATTGTAGCATCAAACTCTCTTTAATGCATTGCACTCTCTACCGAAACTTTTGCAAGCATGTTCATATTACAAATTGAGGACTTTAATAGAAATATTTGTACCATTATTTAGAATCCCTTAATAAACTAACCTAAAACTACCAATTCCTAAAATATTTTCTTTAGTGAATCCACCAGTTGCATCTACAAGTTCTTCATATGAAATTTTTGGAGGCCATACTTTGAGAGAAAGGGTACTAGAATGGTTGCATGATCTATAGGAAAACACTACCAATAGAAGAAACATAATAAAAATTGCAATGCCTGTTACAACATGAATAACCACCTTTTTGGAAATTGTTGGTTGTTTGTGATTGGAGTGAGAGCATGGCGGAAATTTTATCCATCCACCACAAAGGCCAAGATTACCATAATTTTTTAGGCATCAAGTGTTGTAAATCTCCTCTCTTTGGGACCTCTCTTGTTAACCCATTTGAAGATAGATTGAGATGTTGGAGCATTCTCATCTTTTTCAAAGTCATAGGTATCATGCCTCATAAATTATTGTGACAAAGATCCATGTATTGCAGATTTGGTAGATTTGGCAGTGATGCAGGGAGTGGCCCGTCAAATGCATTCCAAGAAAGATTTAGATATTCCAAGCCCTTGCAACTTACCAGTGCACTAGGAATGAATTTTGAGAAATCATTTCCAAAAAAATCTATAGCTAAAACCATAACCATTTTGCTCATTTCCAAAAAAGAACCTTGCAAGAAATTGCTGGAAATGTTGAAATAAAACTAGAGATTCTAAAGACCTGCAACTTCAGGAGGTATATTTCATGTTAGTCTATTGTGTGCAAAGTCCACTATCTCCAATGTTTGGCATCTCCCTAAACTGGCAGGTTATTTTCTTGATAGTTGATTGTGATTAAGATAAAGGTCTCTTAACTGTGAAAGCTCGCCAAGACTATATGGAATTTTCCCTAAAAGCATGTTCTTACAAAGGGACAACAATCCAATCTTTTTTATTGGCCTAAACTTTTTGGAATGCTTCCCCGTAAATTATTTGTCCCTAGATATAATCTTTCCAGATTTGAAAGTTTACCAAGTGCATATGGAATGGTCCCATTCAATCTATTTGCTTCCAAAGCTGACATTGCAAAAATGTGTGTGGTTACAAATTTCATGTAGTATGTTTCCCTCAATTTCATTCGAATGCAATCCTAAAAGGAGAATTAATTTTAAAAGTGGACAACTGAAGTGGTCAAGACGTGAGTGAAATGGTTAATTCCCAAATCAGGATCTCCAAATCTCGAGCAATTAGTTAACATGGTTACAATAGGCAAACCATTTCTTCTGCTCACAAATTTATTTTCTCACAAATTTAATCATCTCAACTGTTGTATTTTACCAAATTCCAGTGGCACTATTCCATTCAGTTGGTTTAGCTCCAACTCTAGCACTTCTAGCTTAGTCCAATTCCCCATTGAGCGGGGTATTTCTCCATAGAGTTGATTTCACCACAATAACACTTCTTTAAACTCTTATAGCCTTCCAAACTCCCATGGAATTGAGCCATTTAAGTGGCAAAAATAGACAACTAAAAGTAGGAGATAAGTGTGAAATTTAAATGGGCAACGGGGACAGACCCTAGTAAGTTGTTTTTGATTGCTGGTAAAAATAGGGTTTATGGGGACCCCAAACCCCTTACAATAATTACAAAAAGATAGACATCATAAAAAAACACTAAACAAAAATAGTACTGAGACCCAGCCTGCTATACCCAGGACCAAAACAAAAAACTAGAGAAAAAAGCCAGAAACCAGCTAGACCCCCTAGCAACCAAAAGCCAAAAAATGAAACAAAAAAAACAAACAGGGGAACAACTAGAACTAGGAAAACTCTAGGAGAGTGCCTTCTACTTCCTTCTTAGTCTCAAAGACCTTCTTGATGGTAGCATTGAAGTCTGAAAGCTCCAAAATCCTGTCTTGGATTTTCTTCTTCTTGGCCAAATGTGTGTGCTTGCCCGGGCCAACATCTTCCATGTCATCTTTTTCTTCTTCAATATTCACATTTGGGGAGCCAGTATCCAACTCAGTTTTAATGGACTTAAAACACTTCATAGTAGAACCCATGAAGATATTATTATTCTTCACTTGTTTCTTCAAAGTGTTCTCCAGGATGTCAATTCTGTCATGCAGACTCTTCAATTTATTTTCATCCTCCTTTTTCTTTTTACCATCAACCCCGGCCGACCCAGAATCCTGATTACCTTGATTTAGATCAACATGAGTGGACAAAGCATGAAATCTGAGATGGAGGCTTTTGATTTCCTTAAATACCCATTTCATCAGATGAAATGAGTACATACACATTGCCTTCACAGTTTGAAGAACTCCAAATGGGGGCTCAATTTTGTCGTCCATATCATCTTGGAGGAGTTTAACATTCCAATCCTGTATATCCACCAATCTAGAGAAAGTAATGTTCCTAGAAGAAGCATGGATGTTACCTTTCTGAGGAGTGTCTTGACCAGGGGTGTCCTCCTCCTTCCTCTTTGACTGCATTTCCATAACCACCTCAAGCTTCAGAGAGATGGGTATATCATGCTCTTCAGAACTTGCATAGTTAACCAAAATAGGAAATTTCTAGCCACCCACATCCTCCTCGATGTCCTCAAGATCTTTTCCTTTCTCCTTGGTGATATGGGCACTGAGAGATTTGTACTCATCTTCACCAGAAACACTTACCGAGACTGATAGAGACTCCTTTCTCTGGTATTTAGATTGGGATTGTTGGATATAGTCAGTTTCTTCATAGCCATCAACACTCTCACCATCTGATGTCATGTTCATACCTTTATTTTTTTCAAATTTTAACTTTTTAACTATCAGCTCTGCTGTATCCTCGCCAACCCTAACCCTTTTACCCAAAGCTTTAGCAGAGCCATATTCTCTTGGCGATATAATAAGAGGGCTAGAAGTTGAAATTTTCCTAACATGCTCTACAATAAGGAGAATCAGGCCCTTATGTAGAATGGGCTTACTTTCCTTTTTCCTGTGGTCAATAATACTATGACAAAGAGATTGCAACAAGAAGGTAAAAGAAACTCTCACCTTATAAAGGAAATGACATAACAACACAAAAAGGTAAGAATGAACCTTTTTATACCTCCCATCCAGAGAAATGTACTCCATAACCACTATAAGCACCTTCGCCTATAATTCTTTGATGGAGTCAACATCATAACACCCCCTAGAGTCTTTCACAAGACTCTTCACTTTCGCTTTGTCCTTTGGGAAGTGTTGAATGACCTTGTGGGAAATCTTCTTGTAGCTGTAGAATTTCAAGCCCTTGGTGTTTAAGCCCATAACCTCAACTATCAGGTCTTCAGTAATCTTTACAGCCAAGATCCTTTGATCACCATGAAACCATCCTTCTAGCTTTCAACAAAATCTTTTGTGACAACATATGTAGATCCATGAAGGCGCTCCATGTAGTTTGTGAGGCCATCCTTGTTGAGCTTATCCCAAACCTCCATTTGGTGCTTCCATTTCTTACAGTTCTTCGGATCCTTACGGTTTAGCCCACCCTCCATGATACCTTTCAAGAACATGTTGTGAAAAGCAATGGCAAAAACAAGAGAAAGATAGAGAAGAAAATCCAAATTCAAAATTTTTAAAGTGCCAGTAAATGCATGTCTGCACTTAACATTCTTGGGAAAGACAAGCCTTTTCGTTACCCTATTAACAATATTTAATGACATGCATAAATTCATGATATCTTTTTTATATTTTCCAAATCTTCTTGCTTTCTATGAATTAGATCATGCACCAACTTGGCCCTCACCTCAATGGTCAAATCACTAACTCCATGCTAGGTCATGATGCCCGTAGCCTTAACTGTGATGTTATCCAGCACATCCACAGTATAGTTCACTTCCCTGAATTTATGCGATATGATGACATTGGTGAAAGAGTTAATGATTAAAAATGCCTCATCAATAATATCCTTGATTGACCATGATGGCTTGGTAATCCCTTTAATGCAATTTAATATATTCATCGAATCACCTTCGATCCACACATTCAAGGGCATACTTTCATTAATTAATTTTAAAGTTTGCAGGAGAGCCATTGCCTCCACCACATGGTTGGTCTGGACCCCAATGGGAATGCCACAACTGCAATACAGTTGGCCTTGTCATCACAGATTAAACCTCCACATCCAATAGGGCCCAGATTCCCCTTCACCAGTCTCTCACAATTGGCGTTAATCTAGCTAATAGGAGGGGAAATCCAAATGGAATTCTCCCGCATGGAGGGAGATTTTGCTATTCATACTATAGAAAATAGAGCATTGAAATCTAGCATAAATCCATTGAACCCATTATAATTTTCTTCAATGCTTCTCTTAATCTTTTCTGCAATCATAACCGGAGGAAAGACATTATCACAAAAGACTCTGTCATTATGTTCACACCATAGGTTCCAAATGACATGAGGGGCGATAATGTTCCACAACACCCTATCAACATGAGCAGCTACATTTCTCCACTTCTTGAAATTTTTTTCCATATTGTTCGGGAACACCCAAAAAATATTCCAGCATTGCAAGGTAAAGAACCAAACATCTTTGGAATAAAGAGAGTAATGGGAAAATGGAAAACTAATTCCTTCACATTTTTTAGAGAAAACATCTATTAGGTAGAATCATGCCTCTCTTTTGGAGATTGTCAATGGTAAGAATCTTATTTTGCAAAGCCATCCAATTAAAAATGTTAATTTTAGGAGTGAGCCGTTGATCCCATACCTGAGCCTAGAAGGGAAGAGGATCCGAAGGCTTTAACAAGATCAAAAATGCAAAAGAAACATAATAGAGACCCGAAGGAAGCTTTCCCCATATCAAAGTATCCTCCTTGGTAGAATCCACTTTTGAGACATTCAAATTTAGCATCAGTGGTTTAAGTGAGAAGTCTACCTCAGAAAGATCAACCCTGGTCTAGTTTTCCCAGTAATCTTTGGCCCACGTACCAAATCTCTATTTACAAATATCAATAAAAGGTTGGATAGTAGGAATGGAATTTAGAGGAAAATCATTGGCCCAACAATCATCCCAAAACATAATTCTCCTGTCATTACCCAAAAGCCACTTAGCACCCTTGAAAGCCATCTCCTAAGCTTGCTGGATACGGTTCCAAATGAAAACACCCCGCACCTTAACATTAATCACCATCAAGTCTGACATGTGAGGAAACGAAAATAGATATTTGTTGTGAATAATTTCATTCCATTCTTTTTTTTTCAGCATAGATACGCCATATCTATTTAGCTAGAAGAGCCTGGTTAATAACCTTAAGAGGTCGAATCCCCATCCCTCCCCACTTCTTCAGATTAAAAACCTTTTCCCCAGCCACAAGAGCTAGTCTCTTTCTGTCTTCCACTCTAGACCAAATAAAAATTATCTGAATAGATTCAATCACATCTACAATTTTTCCAGGGATTCTAAACAGACTCATTTCATAAATGGGGAGACTCTGCAAAGAAGATTTCAGAAGTTGGAGTTTTCCAGCTTGGCTTAGGAGATCTCCCTTCCAGCCCGCCAACTTTCTATTAAATCTATCCACAATACCTGCCCAAAAGGAATCGAGAGGTTTCAAGCCCAAAGGGAGAGCAAGATAGGTTGTAGGAAAGGTCCCAATTTCACACCCAATAATTCTAGCTATCCTATTTTGTCTTTCCTCTGGCATATTTATAAAATACAGAGAGCTCTTGTTCCAATTAACAATTTGAGCTGTAGCTAAAGAATAAATAGAAAGAGCTTGTTTTATTCTTCTAGCCTCCTAGATAGTAGAAGACCCCATCATAACCGTATCATCAACAAATTTCTCGTGGGAACAAGGCCTAGAGGCAGAGGAAGGAATGAGGCCCTTAAGAGAACTTTCAGAAGCCAATTTTTGAAAGTAACAACCAAGACCCTCCACTAGGATAGCGAAGAGAATAGGGGAAAAGGGATCCCCTTGACAGAGCCCCGTGGAGGGCTTGAAGAAGTGGGATGAGGAGCCATTCACATCAATAGCATCCATCAAAGTGATGATAAGCTGGGAAACAAGCTACAACAATTTATCACACAATCCAAAGGATTTGAGAATCTTAATCAGAAATTCCTAGTCCACCCGGTCATATGCCTTCGAGAGATCAAGCTTCAGCAAGAAACTATAGTTAGAGGAGGAGTGGGTTGAATGAATGACCTCATGAACCTTCATAATGGAATCCAAAATTTTCCTATCGGGAAAAAATCAACTTTGCTAGGGAGAAATAATATGGGGAAGGATAGCCAACAACCTAAGAGTAAGAACCTTAGAGAAACTTTTATACATCGAGTTACATAACCTAGTCAGCCTAAAGGAGTCAACAAAATCAGCGACAAGAGATTTAGGAATCGAGTAAATGAAGGTAGCATTAATTTCCTTAAGCATAGTCCTGGACCCAAAGAATTCTTTAACAACATTATAGATATCCCTACCCACTATATGCCATAATTTATGAAAGAAGAACACAGGAAACCCATCTGGGCCCGGGGACTTATCCCCCTCAAAAGAGAAAGTGCCTTTCTTGATTCCTTCTAAGGAGGGGATGGCAGTCAAATTTTTTTTAGAAGATTCCTCCACTAAGGAAGGGATAGAATCAACAAGCAGGGCCTAATTTCCCAAGGAAAGTGACTGATCTTTAGAAAGAAGGGAGGAAAAAAAGTCAACCATAGCCAAAGAAATATCTTTATCATTACTAACCAAGCCAGCTGGTAACCTGAGTTTGGATATTCTATTGATAGCTCTATGTTTTGAAGTAGACATATGGAAGAACCTGGTGTTCTTATCTCCCTCCTTTAGCCACAACGACCTTGACCTTTGTCTCCAGTACACTTCCTCTTTAGAGATAATGTTATGATTCTTGACCAGAAGAGTAGTGTCTTTATCCTTAAGATCTTAAGACATACTTGTCTGCTAGATAGAGTCCTGAATGATATCAAGTTCCTTTTGAAAATCAAGCTTGACTTTGAAGATGTCCCCGAACACTTCCTTACTCCAAGTCTTAATATTAATTTTTATGTGCTGGAGTTTCTTAGACACACAAAATATAGCAGACCCACGAATGTTCACATTCCACCACTCCATGATTTTCTACTCTAACTTTGGCTTGTCAATCCACATTTTTCAAATCTAAAGGGTAAATTACCCTTAGCCTTCATTGAATCAGTAAAAAAGGAGAGAGGAAAGTGATTAGAACCAACCTTCCTGATTGAAGATAGCAAGCAACAGAAGTTATTAAGCCAGCTTCCAAATATCAAGGCACAATCCAGATGAACTTGAATAAGCTCTTCTCCCACTCTTCTATTAGAGAAAGTGTAATTTACACCTTGCAGATCAATATCACCAAGAGCTTGATGGTTGACAAAATCCATGAGCTCAACTCTACCCTCCAGTTGACTCAAGCTATCGACCCCTCCAAACTTCTCATTGTCTTTCAGAGGATAGTTGAAATCTCCCATAACCAGCCAGGGAGTATCACAAAAAGAAAGCCTTTGATTTTCAACCATTTTCCAATATTTAGCCCTACCAGCTTTAGAATTGGGAGCATAGATATTAGTAGTCACCCATTCAAAATCTGACTTGATATGGGTAAATTTAATGCTCAAACAATTTACGTCATTATTAAGAATAACACTTCTAATATTATTTTGGTTCCAAAAAATAGCAATACCACCCGAGGCACCAATAGAGTTGGATCCAACTACCCCACCATTTTTGAAGATTCTACTTTTTTCAATCTTATCTTTAATCATTTTAGTTTCCTGAACCAGCATGATATCAAGTTTATGATCTCTTACCAAGTTCCTCAATGTATCCTGCTTCTAGGCAACATTAAGCCCCCTAATGTTCCATGACATGATTTTCATTTCTTAACTAGAGTATAGACATCCTAGATGGTCAGTTGCTTACCATCCACTATATCCTTTTTACTTTCTCTTTCTCTTATTTCTTTCTTTGAGGTTCTACCTAGTGTTCTCTTTTGGGATCCAACATCTGCCTTCATGCTATGAACCTTAGAACCTCCATCATCCCTACTCTGAGTTACCACTCCTTTAGAGCCAGGAGTTGAGAGTATTCTTTCTTGTTTCTTTTGTTTCTTCCCCATTTGAGTAGTCCATGGAGCCCCATTCAGATCCAGAATATTTGGACAGACAAAAGGTTCCTCATCGCCACTACCAGATAGAGTATCTGGAGCAGATGAAGAATCCTCATCCTTTGACTTTTCTAGGTCATAGGAAGGAGAATCCTCCCCCATTGCCTCACTATCCAACTGAACAGTGAGATAGGAACCTTCAACTTTGAATTGTGAATGTTCATCAGCCTAGATAAGAACAACTACCTCTACCGACACTTCTTTCATCAGTGAATCAGATATATGTGTAATAGATTCCACTATTTATCCCTCTTCCAAGTTTTGAATTCCATTCGATTCAATTATGTCACCAATGCATCCTTCTAGATTGGCCTTGTTAACACTCTCACCTTCAGTAAAAACTGCAGACTTCTTCCTTCCAGATTAGTTTGTGCTCCTTAGGAGTATTAGGGTCAGAGACCGCTACTTTGGGATCCTTTTTGACTACTTTTGGGAAATTCTTTGCCCAATGAGCCATTTTGTGATAGAAAAAGCAGACAAAAGGAAGGGATTCAAATTCCACTTCTTTCTTCCAGATACCCAGTTTGGAGTTGATGTTAATAACCAAAGGAAGGTTATCAAACTGACAAATATTGATACCGATTCTTGCAAAAACTAGACGAGACTTGGATTTTGTCATTGAATCGATCGAGAGAAGCTCCCCACCTAAAGAAGAAGCACATAGCCCTTAAATACTTCCTCATTCTAGAACTTGAGGGGAAACCCAGGAAACCTGACCTAGACAAGAGTGGCATTGAAGAAGTTTTCAGAATAATCCCATTTTGGAGACCACTTTTGGAAGGCCACTTTCGTTCTTCCAAACATCCAAGGTCCTCCACACAAGACAAAGTCCTGATCTTCTTTGTTAGAAAAAGGAAAGGATAAAAACCCCTTAGGTAAACTAGCTATGTCAACCTGACCTTTCAAAGCCCATCTTTTCCTAAGAAAGGATCTAACTAGTTCAATGTTGGGTTGAGGGCCAAGGAAATTACTAACCAGAGTAAACTCCATTGAAGAAACTAAGTAATCCACTAGAGAATTAGCAACAAAAATAGTAACTTCACCATCCACAAAGCTATCCTTCACAGTTCCAATAGTAGGAGAATGGTTTCTCGCTTGTTTATCTCCCAGGATTTCTTACCACTTTTTGGTAGAAGAGGGGTTGACCTCGACATTCTCAGTGCTTGTCTCTTTAGGGGACCCCACTAATGGGTCCTTTAGGCTCTTTTTCTCTAAAGTAGGGCTAGGCCCGATCTCAGAGTAAGCCAAGATTAAGCCAGTTTAGTTGACTAAGCATACCCAACTCCACAGAAATACCACCTTGGAGTGTATTCTCACCCAAATCAAGGATTCTTAAAAAGGACATGTTTCCTAAGAAAGGTGGAATAATACCTGTCAATTTATTTTGCCATAATTTTAAGATTTCGAAATTTGAAAGAAAACTAAACTCAAGGGGAATACTTCCACTTAAGTGATTTAAAGACAACCAAAGTCATCTCAAGAAAAAAATGCTTCCAATCAGACTTGGAATTTGATGGCCTTATTGGCTATTTTTCCACTTTTGAGTCGTATATGACACTTAATTTTTTTAATAAACTGTCAAAATTTGTTACAGGCAATATAATAGATTTAATTTAATAATATAAATATGTTATTTTATACTATATATTTATCCGATAGGCTTTCCTTGTGGGTTTGTTTGCAACCGGAAGTTGTCTCACACCAATAAATAAACAATTGCCAGAAAATGGTTTTCAGATCATGGTTTCTGATTTTTTTTATTCATCTACTGCAATAACAGGACGGTTTTTTTTCATCTACTACAATAAAGGGATGGTATGGGCAGGCTTACCCAGTAACTACAGCTATGCATTTATTTGGACCACAATGCTTTAATGACAGGGATGATATGAGGTATGGGACTTTTACACCAACCAGTAGAATTTCCCTAAAATTTTCCAGATGACTTCTTACCAAATTAATTTTCTGACAGAAATATGGCGATGTAGATAACATTCCATAGGTTGAACTCTCTTTCAGCCATGAGACATCTTGTCAAATAGTTTGTGTGATTACACTCAACACATTCCATGGGAATCATCTTTTTGAGGTGTTATGTCAAACAATTCACATACTTCCTTTCTACTGCCACTTTTTGCATATAGAGGGAACAACTCATCTGATTTTTCATTGCAACAAACTTTCATTGTGCAGATCGAATTAGAATGGTTCAACAAATAGATTTTAACCAGCTAAACAGTTAAATCTACATCTTAATTCCATTAGCTCTATTAAAGTGTGAGATAAAATAGCATTATAAGGAAACTAAACCTTCTATTTGGTGCTATATTCGGCACAGAAGAAGCACCAGGTGAGGAGGATTTGTACAGAGATAGTAAAATATTGTTGATAATTTTAGGTCTTATTATGTCAGCCAACTATAGTGCCATCACATCTCTTCCTAGTAGTTCTGAATACAGAGATGAAGGCGTTCGTCAAGCTGCACTCATTCCATCGACCTTATCTCTCATGACTACATTATTTGTAATGGCAGCTCAAGTGGTCATGCCCACATTCAATTTTAGGAGAGTGAATGTGTTGGTAGCCCTCTGTATCATTTTTACAGCGTTCAGTTACATAAATTTTTTTTCCATGAAGTTGGATCCAATCTCTCAAGGTATGGTCGTTGCCATTGTCATCGCAGTCATTTACATGTTTTTCATTGCAATTGTATTCCTTTACCCTATATTTAGAATTAAGTTCCCTCAAGCTTTAGGATGAATGGTGGCTAAATCTTAGGCATGTACATGGATAAGTGATTTTTTCAATCTTGTCCTCTGCTTCCATTTTGTGATCTGGTGGGTGATTTTATTAATCTCATCTGATCACAACATGGAAATGCAGGCAAGTTTCGACAACTGAATCATGTCTATTCCCTTCCCCTATGCTTAGTCAATTTTGTAGTGCTTATCTATTTGTATTGAATCATATTCTGTAAAATTAGTACAAGTTGTGGTTTGATTAGTGATCCTGATAGGAATTAAGAGAAGGTCATCCTCCCTTCAATTGAACAATATTTGTTTTCCGTAGCAATTTTAAAGAGCTTTAGTATTGATGTAGAGGAGTATGTTAAAAGTGTATTCATATGATCTTCTTGAGCTCAATTTGCATAGAGATTTTCCAGGGGATGTTAAAGTTAGCATTTAGAATTTTGATAAAAATGGATGTTAGCAGTGGGAACGTTTCTCCTCCAATGGGTGTTTTCCCCTATTACATGTAAAGAGAAATCAATAATGTCAGCTGTTGCTAGGACTGGTCAATGTGTTCCAAATTGTTAAGCTATTGATGTAGTTCAGATTGACATATAATTTATTTTGATCCCATTTACTATTCCCGTTGTTGTAGTGGTTTGGTTAACCCATCATATATCTGAATCCATTTATTTTGGTAATTTATTATTGATTTAAAAAGAATTTTAGTATTGTTTGTTGTGTTATATCTAAAATCTAGCATTCATATTTATATGGATCTTCAATTTAAAAAGAATTGTAGTATTGTTGGAGTGTTATGGATAGGGCATCTTATAGTGATATTAAGTTGTAGTACAATGTTTGCAATTGATTGTACATAGAAAAAGAAAGTATTTTACTTCACTTTATCAATTTCTTTTTAATTTTATTAAGATAATACGGATAGTTGATTCTCATTCTATTGAATTCTCTTTGAATGTGTTAGCACTCAAACACGTGGTTTCACAATTGCTAAAGGCTTGCGCCTACACCAAAGGCCAAGGATTGCCAACATAGGTGATGGGTAATACTTGTGATTTAGAATGCAACATGAATGGACCAATTATCATGAGTGGGTGAACTCATGTTCATCTTTAGTCTTGAATTGATACCGGAGAGCTTGAATTAGGGGATGACTTGTGTATAGAGATAAAAGTAGCATTGAAGAGTGCTTCGCTTCATATTGCTATATTTTCAGAAAACTATGGACGATCTTGGTGGTGTTTGGGTGAGCTGTTATTTATGTGCAAAACAAGAACTAAGATTGTTCCCATTTTCTACCGTCTTAAACCTAAAGATGTCCGACATGCAAAAGGAACATATGCTGCTGCATTTGAACGACACATAGACAAGGGTAGATATACCCCAAAAAATCTTCAGGAGTGGAAGGATGTGCTCAGTAGTGTTTCAAATAATATCGGTCACATTGTTAATAACAAAGAGTAAGAACCAATTGCTCCACCCCTCGCAGTCATCTTTTTTTATCAATGTATTCTATTTCTATTTTTCTTTTCTTAGGTATTTGGGGCCATAAAGTTGTATAGGAATTATGTCAACTATTGAAGTGTAATGCTTATTCTATTTTATTTGTTGTTGTTGTTGTTGTTGTTGTTGTTGTTGTTGTTGTTGTTGTTGTTGTTGTTTTTGTTTTTGTTGTTGTTGTTGTTGTTTTTGTTGTTGTTGTTGTTGTTGTTGTTGTTGTTGTTGTTGTTGTTGTTGTTGTTGTTGTTGTTGTGTTGCATATCTAGAGATGAGAACAATTTGCTGAAAAGCATTAAATTGTAAGAGATTTTGAATCAAATATACTTGAATATGGGGAAAATATCATGTGCAGATTGTTGGAATTATTTACATTAGAGAAAGTATATACTTTAGTGTACACACTTACATTTCTAATCCAAACAATAGTTATTTACTATTTTAAAATACTTTTAACTTCCTTTCTAATCAAACACATCTATTTGTCATTTTAATAACTAAGTCATTTCAAACAACAACTTAACTATATCTAAGTCATTATATATCAAACAACAATATAACAATATATATAACATCACATTCATTTTATAAAAATATT